>PVLA01000139.1:510084-765813 GCA_004027455.1 Hydrochoerus hydrochaeris | reverse complement strand
CTGCAGTCCCACCATACCACCCTGCAGCTTGGAGCCAAACGAGTATGGACTGAAACCTCCAAAATTGTAAGAAATAAACCTTTCTTTCCTTCATTTTGGGCATCAGGTATTTTCTCTCAACAAGGAGAGAAAAGTAACTAAGATGCCAGGAGACATATGATGGTGGCGAATTGATCTATGATCATGGGCCAGTCATTGCATTTCTCTTTTAATTTACGTGGCATCTCTCACTTTATTCTATGAGTAGTCCAATGAATACCAGTATTATTTGTAGCATTCATTTTTTAGAAATAAGAAATTGAAGCTCCAAAGTGAAATACTTAATAGATTTTACCACCAGGATTTCAACCCATGGTCTGTTTCAAGAATCTTCATGATTTACTACTAGACTTTAATTCCTAAAATCACGTGATTTTAGGCAAAGTAGGGTTTTCTTTGTAATTTTAAGTGGACAGATTTATGCAGCACCATTTCATAATCTCATACATGTACATGAATCAAATTGGGGTAGTAAACATTCTCAATTTTTAATATTTGATTAAAACGTAATTGTGCATTCTTATGTGATATGAGTGAAATATCAAAACATGAATCAGTATCAGTGTTCTACTACTAAAGTAAGTGCCTCTCTTTAAGAGCTTTTCTTTTTCTTCTAAAATAGACATTTCAAAAGTTCCAGTGTAAAGTTTGAAAATTTCTTAGAATGATGCCTAGTTATTTCATGTGTGTATGTGTGTAACTATAATTAATAAAATATTTTACTATTATATTTTATTAACTACTTAAAACAATATTGCTTTTTCTAATTTGGTCTCCCAGTTCAAGCTTTTATTGAATATTGTAACAATCATAATTTTCTCTTTAACTATTATGTATTATCAAATCAGACATTATCTTAAATGACAATTTTAAAGACATTATCTTAACCAGCCATAACCAGACATGATTATTAGTCCAGCAAAAGCAAAGGTAGGAGGATCGCTAGTTTGAACCCAGCCTGGGATATGTAGAGATCTAGTGATACGGTACCTAAGAGTAAAAAAGGACCGTGGAGGTAGCTCATTGTAAAAGCCTTGAGTTCAGTCCTCAGTACAACTAACTAACCAACTAACTATTATCTTTAAATAGTGACCTCTTGCCACTCATGTCCTCATCCTGCCCATTGATGTGGTAATGCTTCTAATACTTTGTCACTCACTATGACCTTTGTTTTCCAGTATTCATAGTCCAATCAAGAAACATTTTCTTTTCCAAACTGGCTTTACAAAATAAAATCTGGAATGGGATTGAATGATATTAATGCTATTTTAGCATAAAAAGCTCAAGGTTATTATGTTTTATTATTCATTAATATGATTTATAGTACTTATGATACATCATCACTTTGTATACATCATGATGTATTTAAAAATTTCTTCATTTTATTTAATAGAGTTGAGAATTTTACACTTACATTCACAGAACTATAGATTTCACTTGTACTATAATCTACATGGAATACTAAGAATATGTTACCTTACAGAGTTTGTTAGAAAGATGTCTATATTTTGGTACTTTCCTGAGTATTTTAAATACTTTTAAAATTATTCCTTTTTTCATAAAAATCAACCCAAAACTATAAAAGTCTAGCATATTTCTGAGCAGTTGTCCAGTATTTTCTAGTGTACTTCTATTGGTTCTTCAGTATCCTACTTAGTTGAAGTAGATATCAGAATTTTAAAAATCAGACAAGTATAGTTTTAGAGGAAAAGAGAGAGTATTCAAGAAGCTACATATGATAATATTTCAAGATGAGGAATAGAAGGACGGCAGGACTATGACGGCAGGACTGTGGGTGACCAAAGCCAAGCGTCATTCTACTCTCACATCCTCCAGCGATTCTACAACCTTCTCTCTGCCTGTGTATTTTGACCAACCTCCTAGCTCCACAGATACATACTCTGATTTTTTACTAAGAATTTGTTCCAGTTAGTATCCTGGCACTTCATCTCATCTCCTGAAATATCACGCATTTTTATTAACATTAAATTTTTATCTTTTCAAAAATGTTACATATTATCCCATGAATGAATTTTTTTGCAGTGTTACTATCACATATTCCACTTTTGTTCTGATACATAGCTATGCATGTATACAGAAGGTAGATGTAGATGTGTATATATGTATTCATCAATGTTGATGTGTGTATTTATTTATGCCAACTATATACATATGTCTAATTGAATCAAGTGATCATATTTTCTTGAAAATATGTCAACATGTATTTGTTTATACACATTAAAAATTAATAATTATAAGAAGCCTACAAACAAATAACTTTAACTAATTTACATGAAAAAGTTTTTTTCTTTCAACAATGAAAACTGGTTAGGAAATTTACTGAACAGTGATATTTCTTTTTTAAATTTAAATCTGTACTTTTTTTTTCTACTGTTGCTTTGTTTTGTGTAGATTTTTGTCTTTTTGAGACAGAGTTTCACTATGCAGTTCATGCTGGCCTTGAACTCACTGTATAGCCCAGGGCTGGTCTTGAACTTAAAAGGATCCTCCTGTCTCAGCCTCTCCAGTGCTGTAATTATAGACATGTACCACCGCACCTAGCCTGACTTGTTTTAATAACAATATCCATTATGTTCAGATAAATATGTCCCTTCCTCATTAGTACTATTATCAGTGCTTCTATTTTAACATCATTCAATATGTTTTAGAATTCATTATGTGTTTTGTGTACAAATACTATTTGTAAATACCATTTTGTAAATGTTTTATGCTTCAAAATGATATTTCTGTTAAGCGTCTGACCACCAGTCATATTGATTCTCCTATAGAAGTAGTTGTTTTCTAACTACTGTTTGAATGTCTGTTTGAATTATGGGCAGTGCTGACTTAGTAGATATTATTATTCTAAATTGTTATGTCAAACTATATGATTGTCATTATCTTGATATATTTTGTAAGTAAAATAATTTCCATTTGTTATTATATAATTTTCCTTTTATTAGAGAATGAGGCACATCATCTTTGAAAAACAGACCTGCTTACTATGTTTTGCCTGCTATTGATGGAATTGTCAATTGAGAAATATTTCTGAAAATGAAATATCTTATGACTTGTGCTAAGATCATCATAGTGAATTACTGTAGTCAGTTTTTGTTTGTATAGTTCCAGGCTTTTGAATTGCTTCCTAACTCAAAAGATCTTCCAGTCGATTTTAATCTTGTTCAGAAACATGAAAATTTATTTCCTGTGCACACCAGAGTCAAAGATCCTGGAGAAAATATGTTCCTCTAACTATAATCACTTTAGTTTTCTCTCAAATGTGACAGTTTTTACTTAATCCAAATGTATTAACTTTGAAAAATACAATTTTCTCTTTTTTCCAGTATTTCTTACTATTCATCCTCTTTTTATTGTCTTCTTTATAATATTGTGTTCTCAAAATTTATTAGTAATTAATTAATTACCTCTAGTTTCTTAACCCTTTTAACATTTGGCTTTAAAAGGAAAATTTATAAATTTATATAATGATGCCCCAAAGCAAATTATCCATTGGTTATTACAATGCAAAATATCCAGGTATTTTTCCTACTTAAATTATACTATACTCAAATCACAAATTTCCAAAATTTAATCATGTATACATATATTTATAATTATTAAAATTAAGTTTATATAGCCACTATTCATTAACTGGGTTATTAGTATATATTTTTAACCATGGAATTATGTTTTCTTTAGTGATCATTTACTAAACTTTATTTGACTAAGACCAAGTATATATTCATATAGTGATTATATTTATAAAAAATTTAAGAACAGTAATAGAAACCTTCTGAACATAAAACTTCCTTTTTTTTTAATACATAAATCATAGGCTCAGCTCTGCATTATTGCAATTGAGTCTGCAATACTGAGCTCAAAATATCTAAAACACCTCCAAATTATGTTATAGAGTGGTTAAGAAAAGTTTTTATTTTCTTGTTTAAGAAAGAGATTTTTTTCTTTGTTGGCTATTTAATGGTAATTATATTATTTTCTGATTTTTGATAAGATGTATTTAGGTAATTTCATTTTGGCCGTTTTAATTCTCCCTGTACTTGGTATGATCCCTTTTGCAAAGCTACACTTCTGGTTTATTTGATCTTTGTCATTTAGAGAAATGGAGTCTTTCCTTTGCTCCTTGTAGAGTCTGCCTTCCCTTCAGATCTCATGTGTGATAGCCACACTTGGGAGACCTCCTTCCGCTTGGTGTCCTGTGCTAATGCACCCCAGGGATCTCACTGCTTTTCTTGCAAAGTCACTGCCAGCTTGATGTTTAAAAGTTTTTGTTGTCTCCTCTGTCTCTGGCAAAAAAAAAAGAAAAAAAAAGCCATTTCCAAACTTTAACCTGCACGGCAATTTTTATTTCGTATTATAGACATAATGTATAGCATCCAGATCCAAACATGACATCAATAGTTTGACTGAGAAAATTATATGATTTCACTTAATGTTAGTTTAAAAGTGATTAAACCACTTCAGGTAGCTGCAAAAGCACTAAAATAGTAACAATACTCTTGACCGTTGAGGTTTTCATTTTATTATTTTTAATTTTGAACTTCAGAACATTTTATTACTGGTTTTTATGCATATATCAATTGGCTAAATTCTGCATCCAGTGTGATTAATGTGTAGATAAGAAAAAAATAGTAATAAAAGGAGTTAATAAATCAAAGGAATGCTTTGAGTGAATAGAGAAGACATTGATGATGATGAGAATGAGGACGATACACCTTCATATATTTAAATATCATTATCTTCAATTGCTAAAACTTTAAGCAATCTATAGTTCAGCTAATTATGTAACTTGTTTTGCAACAACTTTATTTGTCTGATAATATTAGTGGATAAAAGCATATCATATTTTAACAGACAACAATCATTACAATTTCAATTTTTGAGTCCAGTGATTTTGAGGATGAATACTTGAGGCCACTTAGAAGAGTCTTTAAATTTTTAAAGAGTTTTTGTATGGATTTTAAGCTGTATTATTAGAGTTCTATATCTCAGAATAAACTGAAATGAAAGTATTCAGCTCTCTGAGGGTACTTTTTCATTGATGAGTGAGGTAAGATGGTGTTCAATTATGTTTAGAGTTTATTTTGACGTATGGACAAGTATCAGCACTGCGTGTGACGATTAAGCACTTTACAACTGAAATCCTTTCAGGTTCCTTAGTTATAGAAAGGTCTAAAAATACGACTAAGTGTCCAAAATACTAGCACCTAACTTCTGTATCATGCATAAAATATATAAAGCAGTTTTCATTTTCATTTCATATTTATGATGGATGTATCAGTGGTTGGAAAAAGACTGAAATTTAGATTCACATTATAAATGCTAATTATATTCTTGTGTAGCTGCATAACAACATCAGGAAGCAGCTGCTTTCACAAAAAATGCTGGCTTTAACTTACATTTAAGAGAGTTTCAGCAGTTTTGTACAACTTTGGAACAGCACAGTGGCTTTTTTCTTTCTTTCTTTCTTTTTTGTGATTTGTTTAAAGTCTAGAAATTCTGTCCTCAAAAAATATCTAAAGTACAGGAGGTACAATTTGAGGAAGAAAAAAGAGACAGTAAGATATTGACCAAACACATAGAAATATGGTAACACGTGAGATGTCTATATAATGTGCAGACACAGTAAACCAATCTATGTACATGACTCTAAAATGACATATTATACAAGAATAAAATACCTCACTTAGAACACTAGGGTCCTGAAAGTCAGATTTATCATGTTAATGTGTGTGTTTTCCTTCATGAGTGTAAGTCTTCCCTACCTCTTCAAAATGAAAATGTCTCAAAAGGGAGTAGTCTCCACTTCTTAAAAATTTTAATAACTGGATATGGCATATGCAGTCAATATGTTGATGAAATTAATCAATAATTTAATGTATACCTCTTCAGTTGGCTGTCCAATAGATACATCCAATATTGATACTATTTCATCATATATTTAGCTGTGATTAATCAAATGATGACAACAATAAAACACTGTTCACAAAACTGATTCACTGTATGTAAAGTATTTCAGTGTAGTTATGTTTTTATTGTTGTTTTACCTGGTTTTCCGAGGTATATCTTCACATCAACATATTCCTTAGGGTGAGACATTGTTGGATAACTAAAGCATCTGATTAGAAACATGTTACACAGTCTTCTTTCATTCTCCCTATGGAATTAAATATAGCAGATATTGCATATTGCTAGTTGTTTGGATGCATTTAATTGTTTAATTGAAATTATTACATCTTAGGAGAAAAAAAGAGTATAAAAGACTTCCATAAAATAAACATGTATTATGACAATTATGTTTATCTTTTATTTGTGTGATGGTCATTTTTAAGTGCTATTTTACAATCTAAACTTTCTTGATAATTTTACCACAATTTCAACACAATTAAATTGAATAATTCATCACCAAAATAAGAGAAGCAATATCAACAGTCTAATTAATTAAATAGATTTAAAAATATGTAATAACTGATTATTATAAAGTCCCTACACATAAGATAGTGCACAAAATAGACATGGATAGCAAAACTTAATACTCATAAAGTATAATTCTTAATATATGTATTTAATTACTAAATTCTCAGATTCACTGAAAAATAACAATGATTTTCAGACTAAGATCATATATTTTGTTCTTATAATCTCACTTTGTCATTTTATTAGTGAACATTAATAGTTTAAAATTCAGAGAAAATGAGTCAATAGACCTTCAAAAATTCATTTATAGGAGAAATTTTAGTCTTAATTTGGTCAGTCTCTCTCTTTGGCTGAAAGAAGCAAGTCTTCTTCAGCAGTACCATACTATCAACACTAATTCATAGTAATTAATGTAATTTCTTGCTCTGTTTTGGATCACCTCAAAGTTCTTTAGTAATATAAGTATTTCTTAAAAATATATTCTCTACTAGGTACCAAATATAAAGGAAAGGAGTATATTGAGCTGGTGTCTACTGTGTTCCAATTACCAGGAAATTCCAGGGTAAGAAATCTAGGCAGGGAGAACTGACTCCTTTCCTGCTTAGTTGTCACAGTGACAACAGGTCACACACCTGGGAGGAGAGAACCAGACACAAGCTCGATGTGTTTCCACAGTCTCCAGTGCCACATTCAGGATGTGAGCAGCTATCACTGCCCTCACCAAGAGAGTCTGTCTTTTAGAGACAGTCTAGAGCAACAGTGTAAATGAACCAGATTTATCCCCACAGGACAAGAAGTCAATTTTGATGGAATTCTTGATCTGGGTTGAAAAACCTATTCACAAGTTTTCTCACAAACCTTATTTTTAAAATATTAGGGTGCATGGAAAAAATCTAAATCTGAATTCAATTTCATGTAAATTCATGTAATCTCACAAATTAGAGATAGTTATTAAGTAAAAGAATAAATTAACACAGTATAAGAATGTATCTTACATAAAAACATACTTGAAGGTAAATAACACTTCCTGGTTAAGACTGGAAAAATTATCTCAGCATTATTCCTTACTTCACAAATATTTGATGATGGTCTTGCTGAGCACTAACATTTTCAAGTTATATATTTTTTAAATCATTCAATCTCTTATCCATTCATTTCCATAGTAAAGGGAATCCTTTAATTTATGAGGGTATGATACTGACATTTAAATAGATTATTTTAGTGTGGACAGAAACCATATTTTCATTTTTTATTTTATAGAAAAATGTAAAAAAATTCATAACAACATAATAGTAGAATAACAATAGATAATACATGGCATATTGCTATTTTTAATGTAGTTACTCAGAGGATAAGTTTTGGACATTTTTCTTCCTTTCCTCTTTCTTTCCCCTTTCCTCCATCCTAGTTCCTTTTTTCTTTTTAACAATTTCTTCCCATTTCACAATATCTATTGTATATTTAGAAATTAAAAGTAAGTAAGGTCTACAAAGTACAATGTGGAGGCAATATCATGCTTACACATGTAAGTCTGATTTATTTCACTGAAGAGTATGGTTTAAAATTGCATTCATTTAGTTTATCCTTGTTTTTGCATGAGTAGTATACCACTGTATAAAAATACTAGATTTTTAAATAAAGTCCTAAGTTGATGGGTATTTGTGTTGTTTCTATGATTTAATATTACAAATTGTGCTGCTATAAACATGGATGCACATATATTGCTGTGGTATGATGTTTTTAAATCTGGCGGGAAGATACCGGAAGGGGAATAGCTGATGAATGGGACCTCTGATCCTAGCTTTTTAAGAAATCTCCACAATAATTTCCACAGTGATTAACAGTCTATACCCCAATCAAGACAAGAACAGTGTTCTTTTTTCTCCACATCCTCTCTTTCATTTGTTATTCACTGATATCTTAAAGATAGTCATTCATTCTAGAGTGAAATGGAATTTGTGTCGTTAATTTGCATATCTCAAATGACCAATGATGTTGGACATTTTTTATACATATTTATTTGTATTTGTATTTCTTCATCTGAGAGGTATGTTAATCTCAGATGCCTATTTTTGGATTGAGTCTTTGGATTGAGGGGGGTGTCATGGTTACTTTTCTCTTGATGAGAAAAATTAAGGAAAAATTAAGGAAGGAAAGGTTTATTTAGCTTACAGTTTCAGGCCTTAGTCAGCTGGCTCTCAGGCAGCAAATCATGGCACAGAGGCAATACTTCAAGGCATTAGCCAGAGTCAAAAGGCAGCCAGAGCAAAAAGGAGGGAAGAGCAAGCCTGTTTTCCTCTCTTATAGTATATGCAGACTACTCTGGCCCCAGGGCAGGTGTAACACTCACAAATGCTTTGTGCCCTCCTCTTGCACAGGATGAGGATATTTACAAAGTAAGGATCCTGGCTTCCTGCTGATTCTCTTAGTTAAATTTCTAAACTTCTCAAGTTGACACAACATAATCTAGGGTTTGATTTTTTTCAATTATTTATATGTTCTAGATAGAAGTCTTTTAAGGAACAATTGGCTAAAATGTTTTCCAACTCTGTGGATTTTCTTTTCACTCTGTTGTGATTTCCTTTGATGTGAAAAAGTTTTTAAAAACATGAGATCCCAGTTGTTGATGCTTGAAGTATTTCCCATGCAGTTTGGGTTTTGTTAATGAATTCTCTGCCTGTTCCTATGTCTTTAAGATTTGTACCTACTTTGTCTTCCAGTAAGTAGATTTAGAGTTCCTGTTTTAAAATTTAGATTTTTGATCCCTTTTGACTTTAGTTTAGTGCATGTGATAGAATTGGGTCTAGTTTTAGTCTATGGTATGTGGAAAGCCAGTTTTTCCAGCACCATTTATTAAAGAGGCTATTTTTCTTCTAGTGGACATGTTTGGCCCCTTTGTCAAAAAATAAAATGGTTCAGTGTGTTTATAGTTGCAACTTCTAATCTGCAGCTTCTAATCTGCTCCATTAATCCTTGAGTCTGTGTTTTTTCCCAGAACCATGATAATTTTATCATCATAGCTTGTAGTATAGTTTCAAGTCAGGGATTGTGGTGTCTCCTGCTTTGCCTTTGTTGCCCAGGACTGTCTTTCCTATTCTAGGTCTCTTTTGGTTCCAAATGAATTCTAGAAATATTTTCTCTAGTTCAGTGACACATGCGAATGGTATTTTGATTGGAATTGAATTAAGTCTCTATAACAGCCTTGGAAGTATAGCCTTTTCATACTGTTGGTTCTTCCTTTCCAAGAGCAAGGATATATTTCCATTTTCTGATATCCTCTTTGATCTTTTTTTAGAGTACTGTAATTTTCAATATAGATTCTTTCCTTCCTTTGTTAGATTGATTCCTAAGTATTTTGGTTTTTTGGATGTTATTAAGTGTGTGGTTTCCCTAATTTATTTCTTAGTAAGCTTGTTATTTGTGTACAGGAATGCCATTGATTTGGGGGTGTTGACTTTTCATTCAGCTACACAGCTAAATTTGCTTATTAAATAGAAAAGTCTCTTGGTGGAATTATTGGTGTCTTCTATGTATAGTATCATGTCATCTTCAAATAATGATAATCTAACTTTTCCTTTTCTATTCTATTTCCCTTTATTTCTCTCTCTTGTCTAATTGCTCTGCTAATGTTTCTAGAACTATATTGAACAGGAATGGTGACAGTGGACATCCTTGTCTTGTTCTTGATTTTACAGTGAAAGCTTTAAGTCTTTATCCATTTACTATGATGGTGGCTATTGGTTTGTCGTAGATAGCTTTTATCAGATTGCAGTAAACACTGTATATTTTCATGTTCTGTTTTTTTTTATCGTGAGTGTTGAACACTGTCAAAAGCTTTTTCTGAATCTATTGAGATGATCGTATAATTTTTGTCTTTGATTTTGTTCATATGGTGTATTACATTTATTGATTTCTGCATGTTGAACTCTCCCTTCATTGCTGGGATGAATTCCACTTAGTCCTAGCTCATAATCTTGATGATTTTCTGCATTCTGTTTGGTATTCTTATTGAGGATTGTTGTATCTGTATTCACTACAGAGTTTGGCCTGTAATTATCTTTTTTGGTTGGATTTTTCCTCTGGTTTTTCTATCAGGGTAATACTTGCCTCCAGGAATGAGTTAGGCAGAATTGCTTCCCTTTCAATTTCATTGAAGAGTTTGAGGAGTATTGCCATTAAATCTGCTCTAAACTTCTTGCAGAATTCAGCAGTGAATCCATCAGAACCAGGTTTTCTTTGTTGATAAGTTTTTAAATACATTTTCAATTTCATTAGCTAATATTGGGTTAGTCAGAATTTTTACACCTTGATTCAGCTTGGTTATTCTTATGGATCTAGGAATATATCCATTTCTTCTGTTTTCCATCCTATGTGAGTAAAAAATTTTGAATTAGGTACTGATGATATTCTGAATGTCCACAGGATCTGTAGACATTCTCCTTTTCATTCTTCAACGCATGTATTTGAATCTTTCCTTTTTCTTTAATAAGATTGGCTAAGGGTTTATCAATTTTATTTATTCTATAAAAAAGAACCAAATCACTAAATCTTTGTTATATTTACTTAATCTCAATTGCATTAATTTTTGCTCTGATCATGATAATTTCCTCCCTTGTATGTGCTTTTGGCTTCACTTGTTCTTTTTATAGAAGCTTGTGGTGCAACATTAGATTGTTTATTTGAGCTTTTTCTGTTTTTCTTGGTTCTGAATTCATTGCTATAAATTTCCCCCTTAGGACTGCTTTCATTATGGCCCACTAGTTCTGTTATGTTGTATCTGAATTTTCACTTAATTGCAGATATTGTTTAATTTCTTCTTTAATTTTATCTGTGACCCATTTGTTGTTCACAAGGGTGTTATTTAATTTCCATATGGTTATGTAGTTTTTGCAGTTTCCTGACTATTAGTTCCCAGTTGCATTGCATTATGGTCAGATAATACGCAAGGGCTAACTTAAGTTCTTTTGCATTTACTTCAGCATCATCTATGGCCAATATATTGTCTATTTTAGAGAATGTCCTGTGTGAAACTGAAAAGAATGTATATTCTGATGTTTATGGGTGGAATACTCTGTGAAACTCTATTAAATCCACCTGATCACAAGTTTGGTTAAATTCTGATATTTCCTCACTGATTTTCTGTCAAGTTGATCCATTTGTTTGTGACAATGGGGTATTAAGAACCTCCATTATAATTGTATTATTGCTAAATGGATTTTTATGTCTATTAATATTTGTCTGATAGTGGGGTACTCCTGTATTTGGTGCATACATAATTATGGTTGTTATCTCTTTCTCTTTAACTTTTCCCTTAACAAGTGTGTAGTAACCTACTTTATCTCTTTCAATCATTCTTGGCTTAAAGTTCGCATTGTCTGCAAACAGAATAGCTACCTCTGATTTTTTCTAGGTTCCTGTAGCATGGAATGTTGTCTTCCATACTTTAATTTTCAATGTATGAATTTCTTTTTCAGTTAAATTTGTTTCTTTCATACAGTATATTGTTGGATTATGTTTCTTAATGCACTTTGGCAGTCTGTTTTGATTAGTAAATTGAGACTTTTTACATTGATGGTTATAACTGATATGTAATGGCTTGTCTTTGTCAAACTATTTTTCTACTGTTGGTTCCCTGCTTTTCCCCTCTGTTTAATTGCTTGTCCTGTGTGGTGCTTAGTTTCTGTTGTTCTGGGAAGTGTGGTCATTTTTATCTCTGTCTAGAATATCTTTTTGTACTCTTTGTAAGATTTTTTTTTGTTGGTCGTGAGTTTCTTCAGTTATTCTTTCTCATGGAAGTATCTTATTTCTCCATTAATTTTGATGGATAATTTTTCCAGGTAGGTTATTGTGGGTTGGAAGTTGTTTTCTTTCAGTATTGAAAGTATTTCACTCCAAATTCTTGACTTGGGGGTTTGTGTTAAGAAATCTGCTGGGATTCTAATGTGCTTTCCCTTATAGGTAATCTGTTTCTTTTCTATAACAGCTTATAATATTCTGTTCTTGTACTGAATTTCTGGAATTTTGATTATTATATATCTGGATATAAAGTAATTTTGGTATGACTACATGCGTTGCTTATTTGTTTGTCAGATTCTTTCCCCATGTTTGGGAAATTTTCTATTACTGCTACACATGGATTTTATGTCATTTGCGCTGACTCCTGGTTTTTATTGACACCAATTTTTCTTACATTATTTTTCTTTCCATCATCTTGTAACTATCAAATTGTTTTTTCCTGATCTTTTGTTATTTTCTTGAGGTTTTTCCATTCTTGATTGCTAGCCATGATCCTATCTTTAAAATCTAAAAGTACATTTTCAATTTCATTCAAGTAGTTTTGCTGGATTTCAATGGAATTTTTAATTTCCTGGATATCTGTTTGAATCCATTTCATGCATTCTGTTTACTTCCTCTATTGGTCATTCATGGTTTCCTTCATTTTCCCTTGGTCTTATTTTTTAATCTATTTATACTCTAGGTTTACTGAACATTTCCTTTAAGATTGCTGTCATTTCTTTTTTTACATGAGAGATTATTCCTGATCTGATTTCCTCTATAACTTTATGGATCTGTTTCTTTTATTTGATTCTTTTTGTTTCAGAAACTCCAGGTGTATGTCTTCCATTTTCCTCTGTCTCATTGTTTCCTGCACCTGTTCTGGGTGAGCTGGAGGCCTGAGATTTGTATTTTGCTTCTAAGTCTGGTAATTTTCTATTTCAAAACATTTTGTTTTGTTTTCTGTGTTGATCCTTTGTAGTTTTTGTAGTAGGTAGATATGTCACTATTATCAAGTCCTTCCTAGGAAAATTTTGTTGCTAAGTTTGCCTTCTATGCGTAGAAGGTTCTCAGTTTGTGTCTGTTCCAAGATCTTGTCTTCCTATTAAGAGTAAGATGATGGTATCTGTTTGAGTAAGTTCCCAGTCCTTTGATCCTGGACTTTGATGAGGTTCCCAGTACTATTGCAGAAGGGCGAACAAGTGATCACAGCAGATACAGCATCCTACCTAAAGTAGTATAATTAGCATTAACAATACCATGAAGAACAGTTTAGAAACTGGCAAACTGTGCTAACTATTAATTTTGTACCTTAAACCATAGGAGCAAAATCTACAATTATATCACAGAACCAATCATAAATTAAGAGCTTGATTGCAAAGTATTTTCCCTTAGTACAGTGGTTTTATCCCATGATGGGAAAGTTTAAAAAGAATAGTGTATAAAACAAAGAAAAGAAAATAGTACTCAGGCTGGAGGACAAAGAATGATCACTTGAGCTCTGGAAACTGGAGAAGAGGGCAGCAGAGAAACAACAAAAGAGTAATCAAGGGATTATCTGAACATGGTCTCTGGGTTTGGAGGATGGGCTTAGTTTTCTGTGGCTAGATTTCTCCCCAGCCATTTAGAACAGAGATCAAAATATAAGAAAGAATAAAAGAAAAAAGAAGAGTAAAGCAACCCCACCATCTACTCACTTATATTTTATATGTTTTTGTCCTTAAGCACAGTGCTGGTTCGCCTACCTTACCACCTGTTTGCTCATATTCTAACTCTTGCTTTGGATTTTTCCATATGCTAGTCCAGCCTGTTCATCATGTGTTCCCCAGCTGGGGCCCTACTGTGTCACTGGCATTTCTACATGCCCGGTTCTACTGATACAGGGGAGTGGATCTGGTCATGGATTCTTCCCCACCTGGCCAATAGATGGGACCCAGGAATACCTACTGGCTCATGTTACTGCTGTTGCTTCCAAGAGTTTCATACCACTAGTCCTGTCCATGCTACGCACCCTATCTGGGGGCTCTGTGTGTCTGGCATTCCCACCAGTCTCTGGGCCTTCCTGAGTGGTTCACTTGGATCCCAGCAGCCACAATGGGAGGGGCTGTTTGCTCCATATTTTCATTTGTTAATCAAGTATTTCCTGAGAACATCTTGCATGTAAATGAACTGGTTCAGGTGAACTACATAGACAGAAATTCTCACCCTGTCAAGTTTGTATCTTTGTTTCTTAAAAATGATGTTAATTTCATGTTCCTGCATCTTGCTACTCTCAGGTCACATACTCAAAGTTTTTCAATGACTAATTATTAAATACTATACTCATGAGCACTTATTTGAGTTTATTAGCACTTATTTTTAAACTATAAGGGAAATTTTATCCTTATGGTAATATTAGTAGCTTATCTGTGTAATCCTCTGTCAGAAATAGAGTGGTTTCTTTCTCTATTTTGAAGTTTGACTCTAAATTTACAACATTTAGAGAAGACTCGTGTCACAACCCACTAGAAGTTTATAATTTCCAAGCATCTCAAAAAGTGACAAAGTACATAATGAGATAATTGGGCCAAATCATTAACATTATTTTCAGTGTGTGTCATCCTGGAGTGTCACTTTCCCCAGCACTAGAGAAGATTTTTTTCTCCATAGTTCTTGACAATGTTAATGATTAAAAAGCCACAATAAAAGTAATCTTCCATTTGAGTAAAGAATTTGTTCCCGACCCTTCCAGTGTATATGTACAAATATATAAACATATCACAGAGGAACTCCTGTTGGTTACTAAAAATTAAACATTCTTGTGGTTCATTTGAAGGCAAATCTGCAGAGGATACATGTGACCACATCTAAGGCCTAGCATTCTTGAGTTCTTAAATGCAGTGAGTAAAAGAGTGCCACACCAATGCAGAAAGAAAAGATGGTAGCAAACTATTTCCTTTCCATCTGGTGTTTTACAGCAGCTAGGCTCACAGTTACTCTTTAAGGAAATTAGAAAGAAGAAAAATAAATCCACAGTCTTGTGATGTTTAGACTGAGTCATCTAAGTCAAATTTTTCTTAGGAATAAATTAAATATTAAATTAAACAGAATCCAAGAGTAAATAAAATATATGAAGGGAAACAACTTACTATAACGAGATCTTGAGTTAGTTTGACTTTCCCAAGAGCAAGTCCATACCACTCTCCAGGGAGTATACAGTTTGTCATTTTTCACTGTCCACACTGTATTAAATTGCAACACTTCCAATATTCTCTAATTTATTTTAACTAATTCATTTTTATCTACAAAATGTGCTCCCAAAATACACAATGCTTATTAACTTTTTATTTTTGTTTATATTCTCTGCCTAGCACTGGAATATAAGTTTCTCACAGGTAAGAATTCTGAAATGTTTTATTCCATTTTAAATCCCTGGTTCATAGTAGGCATTCAACATATAAAGAAATGAATTAATTCTTTCTTTAAATTTGATTGAGGTGTATGATAGTTTATGAGTAATATATATAGTGCAACACATATTCCAGAAGCTTTCTGGTTTAAAAAGATATTTTTCAGTCCAAAGAAGTTCATTAATCAATCTATTTTTTTTTACTCAGATTCACTCATTTCAAAAGTGTTATTTGTCTTTAAACTTGTCTTAAAACCATTTTTGTCATACTTGAAGTTATACTGTTTTGATGTAATGATTAAGATGTGTTCTCTATTTCTTTAATATTTATTCACACACTTTTTTCTATATTTATATTACCTTTAAGTGTATTTTCAGTGGTTCTGTTTGACCAGGATCCAGTAATCTTTGTTATTTCTCTGACCTGCACTTGCCTGGATTTTTATTTTTGAAGACTCAGTGAAACTCAGACATAGTTCTTTAAGTACTCTGCAGTTCCCTGAAAAATAATTGAAGGAAAGATGGTTTCCACCCACCACACCATTCTAAATTGGTGGTTTAAAAATAAGCAGGCTTCTTTTTCCTTCCCCAAGCCTCAAGAGTGGGTACAGCAAATCAAAGGATAGAAGACCAATCCATTTATAGCCAGCAATATTGAACATGCTGGTCAAAAGTTAGACACAGATTGCTTCCGCAGCACTGAGATTAACTTTGCATTTTTACTTCTATTCTCCCATTGCTTTTTTTCCTTCAATTACTTTTCTTGACATGGAAACAGGTTTAAGTGTTCATATACATCCCAAGGCACATTGTAATTTCTTAGTTTAAGAGGCAAAAGGGCTTGTGCTTGGAAGTAAATAAGAAAAAAAAAAAAAGAACAGGAAAGAAAAGAAAATCTTTTCATTTTCTCATGTGATCTGTGTTCTCTACTTCTGAAAACCCCTTTTAATTTTAAAAATACATTAAAAACATAAGACTGATTTTTGTTGTTGGTCATTTTATAAAATTCACCTTTGTCTCCCAAAATACAAAGAAATTTATATAGAGGTGATGCTCGTATTCTTATTATGTTTTAAGGAGTTTTTTAAAAAACACTTTTAAATGTATTTGCTGAAAAGCAAAATATGCTGTTTATTTTATTCTTAAGAATGTATGCAAAATTTTTACCAAAGTAAAAAGATGATTCAAAAATGGAAAGTAGGACCTGGTCATAATATGGAGACCACAAAATATATATGGGCTATCAGAAAAACTATGCTTCAAATTTTGTTTCAACACATTTTCTAATAGTAATGTTCTAAATTTAGCAATTAGATTTAAGAACTGGATTTTGTAGCGCAAAATCAATATTCCTATACTTGGTTTTGAATTCTTGCTTTTTCTGATCATCTATTTGCTTTTACTCTATGCATGTGGACTTTCAAAACCAGATACATTTGCATGTCCCCCAGACATGAGAGTTTACATTTATGAGTGATTTCCTACTAGTCTTTCTCACGCTACCAGCATTTATATCTTACTCATGTTTCTCTTGTCCATTACGGAGTCTATTAAAGGTACTCCTTTGTATCACTTGGTCTTTTGTCCTAAGTCTCTAGTTCTTCAACTAATGAGAGATGGGTTCTGTAAGCAATGAAAACTGTCTTTTTAGAAGACATTCCAACTACTTCAACATTATTCTGTCCTTTTAAAATTTCATCATGAATATTACGGGGAGCATCACTGAGTTTCAGAGTTTCATTTAACTTCAAATTCTTGGGCATATTTCTATGCATAGATCTGAGGGAGTTAAATGAAAATGAGTGTACTGAGAAAATCAAAGCTTCACTCAACCTCAGTGTTGGAGGAGAAGTAGGTAGGTAGCATGAGTTTCCTCTTTGCCTATTAATAATACATCTATCATAGGGCCTACACACAGGCAAAAGACATCGTTGGGTAAAGTGAGAATAATTGTGACAGCCAGGAAGCCATTTACCGGGGGCACAGAAGAGAAGCCCAATGGAAAATGTCACAGAAAAGTCTGGTGGAAGGGCTGGGTGCAATTCAGTGGTAAAGCAATTGTCATGTATGCATAAACCCCTAGGTTTGAACTTCAGTACCAAGAAAGTAAAAGAAAAAAAAAGATTAAAAAATCATGAGTGACATTTAAAAATGTGGTAAATTTACATTTTTTGGTGTCTATATATCTTGACAATAGTAGGATTGATTCCAGTTAATCCAAAAAAGAAAAGCACACCTTTCTCCGAAAGCATGGGAAAGCCAGTATCCAGCTAGAAGAGGAGCCAAGAAGAAAGCAAGCCCATCTTTGCAGACCCTTTCTTTGTCATGGCCCAAGCTGGGGACAACTTAACTGAAAGCCATTTTTGCATTCTCTCCACTAATCACAATCACTGAAGAATTATAACTCCCATGTAAAATTCCAATACATAATTTGGGACTCTGTTTTTCTCAGCATGAACTGCTATGGACATTCTGCATGCTTCTGTTTAGATTCCTTCCTCAGCCATCGTCTATGAGCTCAGTCACCAGAATGTTTTATTTAAAGGCTGTCAGGAAAATATTTCTCAGGATCACTGCAGTAAAAATATGGTGTTCACATCTCTCAAATTTAGTTCTTGGAGTTTACTCAGTTTTTCATTTGTGAAAATCTTAATTTTTCTCACAAAGCGACTTTGAAAGATAGGTCTAGAAACTGATAGGTATCAACAAAAACTAGCATTTATTTTCTCTTCCCTGACTTGTATTTGTTTAAGCAGTCAGGCAGAAAATAAAGTGCTTCAAAATTCCAAATAAATATATATTGGAAGTATAAGAGATTTTAAAAATTGGCATAAAATGAACTCTTATTTTGTAATGGATAGGCAATTATAGAAACTTAAAAAGCTCTCCTAGTCTCAAGTCAAAACTAACATATATAATTTCTCTTTAGGTTAAAATAATTTTCTTATGGAAACTTATTAATACCACAGTAATAATTTTGCTTAATATTATATAAACTGATTAAATATTTTTATGTTCTATAATGAAATATCAGACACATTACCTATATGTAATCCAATGCAATATATGAAAGTCTTGCATACATGTACTTATTTTTTTACATAAAAGATTTAATGGAAAATGCTAATAAGGCAATAGAGAACTTGATTCAGTATGTAATTTAGCTACAGAAAATATACAGTTGACAATTCATGAATTCATAAGATAATGTCATTATATGAGAATCATGTGTCATGTAATGCTGGAGTCCATGCCTAGATCCCCAACCTCCCAAACATGATTTAGCCAGGTGTGGTGGCACATACCTGTAATCCCAGTGCTCAGGGACTGAAGCAGGAGCATCACTGTGAATTATAGGCCAGTATGCACTACAAAGTGAGTTCAAGACCAGCCTGAACTTCAGAGTGAGATCTTGTCTCAAAAAAAGAAAAAAAAAGGAGGGGAGGAGCTAAAGATGGCCAATCAGTGAGCAACAACATACAAAGCCTCCCGGAAGAAACAACTCATTTGCCAGAATAAAACACCCTGGAGAGACCCAGACAGAGGGAGATGGATCCTCTTGATACAGGAAGAAATTAAAATGTAAAAAAGCTCATCAAATACTTCAGGACTACAACTGAAACAGCTAAAAATTATGGGACATAGCATTTTTGTTTGCAGTGACCCACCAAGTTTGCAAAGGCCTGAATCTGAGCCTGCCGGCAGAGCCACCCAAACTTGTTCCTGCTGACACTCACAGGAACCACAGCAGTGCTGAAGTCAGGGGCTGGTGAGCCCAATGTAGAGTGGAGCTGGTGAAGGGACCCTCATTAATCCTTCATCAGTGCTGGGAATGAGACCCCTCCCACGGGAAGGGCACGACCAAATGGGCAACATGTTGGAATCAGGCAGGAGGACCCTGAACTGGGAGCGACAGTGACTTCATTTGGTTCCTCCCTCCCAAGAACAGATTCGTGGGATTTGCTTGGACTGGGCTGCGCCCCTGGCTGGGACTCAATGAGCCATCCCAAATCGATTCCCTGTGCCTAGCAAGCACTAACTAGGTGAAGGCATCTGAAGTTTGGCTGACCCAGTGGGGAGGGGCAGACATATACAGCCACTTCTTACACCTCAGTGACAAGAGCAGGCAAGAGAAGGCAGAGTTCCCTCACCAGCATGCTTCAGAGGAAATGTGGCCAACAGGGAAGGAGGCTGGGACCTGCACTGTAACCCGTGTGGAGGAAGCCAAGGCCATGACAGGAGAGAGAGGCAGGAGGAGGCCTCCAGCCCAGAACCCTGAGAGCACTGATTCAGGAGAAGGAAAAACAAGGGAGACTGAGGGCGGCAAACACACAACATCAGACATGGCTTCAATGGACATTAAGAGATCTCTTCAGGACCTTGTAGACAAGCTCAAAACTGAAATATTAAATCAGGTAAAGCAAGATAAAAGAAATGCTCTCAGGAAGCATCTCTCAGGATGACACAGATGGAAGAAGGAAGGAACACAAAAAAGAAGAGAAACATTTGATAAAGAATATAAAGAAAATATAGAATACATGAAGCAGATTCAAAAGAGACTACCAGGAAATTAAAAACTTCATTGAAAGCTGGCAAAACTCCTTAAAAGAAACTAAGGATAGACTAGCAAAACTTGAAGACAAATTTGCAATGTGAGATAATGAAAGGAAAGATCTCTTAAAAATAACAAGGAAACAGGCAGTAACAATACAAAGGCTAGAAGATGACAAGAGAATCTACAATTTAAGAATAAGAAACATGAAGAAGCAGGAATACATACAGGCGAATTACAAAGGCTATTCACATAAATAATTAAGGAAAACTTCCCAAGCATGGTAAAAGAAAATGACATTCATTTATGTGAGACATATAGAACTCCAGCCACCTAAAACCAAAACAGATCTACACCCAGACATATAATAATCAAGATACCAGAAATTCAACATAAAAACAGAATATTAAAAGCCATCAGAGAAAAGAAACAGATTACCTATAAAGGTAAGCCCATCAGAATCATGGCTGACTTCTCAACACAGACCATCAGATCAAGAAGAGCTTGGAGTGAAGTCTTCCAAGCCCTAAAAGGAAATAACCTCCAGCCCAGATTGATGTACTCTGCAAAACTATCACTAGAAATTAATGGAGAAACAAGATACTTCCATGACAAAGAGGAACTGGGCGAGTTTGTGACCACCAATCCAACCCTACAGAGAATACTAAAGGACATTCTAGAGAGAGAGAAAAAATTACCAGGATTTTAGGAACAGTAGCAGAAAGGCCTCAATGAGTGGGGCAGGCAGTAGAATGAAAGAGAAAAGTAGACAAACAAAGGCAGAAAAATAGCATAGCAGAAATGAGGCAGAGAAGGATGGCTAGAATCTCTAACATAGATTACCTTGATACACTATATTGTTAATAGTGTACCAGGATTTAAAACCAACATTACTCACTCCTCTTTGCTTAGATGGATTATATTCTGTTCCAGTTGTTCTAACTATACTAGATTTGAGGGCACAGATAGTTATCCCGCAAATAATAGGATATAGTACAGTAATCATCCTTAATATCCTATTAACTTAATCTAAAGCTCTGTATAATCTTCACTGTTTTACCATGACTGATCATAATCGAATCTGGTTTGTTAGATCACTGTTTTGTATTGATAGATTTTATTCAAAGCTGTTATGATTGATAGTCTGAGAGTATAGGCAACTGCACTTAAGATGACAAGATTCACTAGAATATCCACTCTGGTTTGATTATTACCTGCCTTTGAAGTTTTATACTGTCTACAATGTTTTATTTTTACTAATATTGTTATGTAGTGCTATATTCAATTATACTGCTATATTCAATTATGCCTGATGATATAGACAATTCTATTGAAGATAATAAGAAACAACACAGCAATCATTGTAGATCACCTTGTATTGTGGTTTTGTATGACTTTTTGGTTTCATGTTTTTATAGGAATTTGTTTTGTTTTGTCTTGCTAGGTTTTGTTTTGCCCTCTAATACAGAAATGATAGAAATACATATAGAGACTCATGCATGCGTAGCTATTTACAGTCTCACTGTTTGAATATCTACTTTGTATGCTTTAATTTTGTAACTTGAACAACTATTTCTAAGAGAACAATATGTAATTTATCAACTAGTGATTTCTTACTGTTTATCTTTTTTTTGAAATTCTGTATTATTTCTACCCTTTTCATGTTTTTTTTTTCTCTTTAAATAAAAAAAAATTTTAAAAATTTAAAAAAAAGTTATTCAGGCATTATACCAAACATATTAGTGGCCTTTTTTTCTGGTTTCTTGTTATATTATATTTTTAAATATCTTAATATTTAAGTTAATTTTCTCTCCTAGATGAAGATAATAATCTCCCTCAGGAAAGCAAATATTTTAGGACATTACTGTCTATGAGATTGGAGTTCTAACTTTTTGTCTCTTCTGTTTCTTGTTTCTATTCTTGTATCCAATAGTAGATATATTTAACCAAGGTAACACAGGTAACAGATTCAATCTGCCACCATGAATGACTACTAGGGTTAAAACAAAAATACATTACTTGTCCATAATTCTTTTAATAACTTGATTATATGTACTGAGTTATCACTATATGTTGGGGAGCCTATTAGGTACTGAAGCTAGTATGAGAAGCAATATTTCAACATAATTTTACATACACTTTACAAAAGTTTTAATATAATTTTGGCAAGGGAACAGTGTAATTCTAACAGGAAGCATAGTAACTAAATAGCTAACACAAATGACTTCTCACCATG
The DNA here is from genome assembly GCA_004027455.1 of Hydrochoerus hydrochaeris. NCBI lineage: Eukaryota > Metazoa > Chordata > Mammalia > Rodentia > Hydrochaeridae > Hydrochoerus > Hydrochoerus hydrochaeris. The sequence continues at coordinate 743,388 of PVLA01000139.1, read as the reverse complement.
CTGACTGGCCTTTCTATTTTAATACAGTCCCGGAAATAAGTCAAAAGTCAAGTTAAATTCTCAGTTTTAAAACAAAGAAATGTCTCCAATTTTGATTTTGGTTTTTATGCTTTGTTTTTATTTTTATTTTGTTGTTGTTGTTTTGTTTTGTTTTGTTTTTTGAGACAAAGTCTCACTATGTGGTCTTGGCTGTTCTTGAACTCGCTTTGTAGCTCAGGCTGGCCTCAAAATCACAGCAATACAGCTGCCTCAGCCTCCAAGTGCCGGAATTACAGGCATACTCCATCTTGCCTGGCCTAAATATTTCTGTTTAGTACTAATTCCTGTTTGTCTTTTAAAGGAAATTTAGCATTTCTGGGAACAAATAACATAGGAAATTTAATATGTGCTTACCAGGTGGAAGTTCATTTTTTTTCATATTCTACCTGTAACTTTTCATTAAAATGTTAAAATTATTTCATATACAAAGTAGCATCTTCAGCAGAGAATCGGATTTGTGTGTCTTTGATGATACACCATTCAGCAGAAATAACTGATTAGTTTGACTGTCAGAGTAAAATTCTCAAAACCACTGCCCTGCCAATTTTGTCAACAGAACTTTACCGTGGCTTTTTTCTTCCAGCATTTACACTCAAAACTACACTGTGAAGTTTACTTCATCATTTTATGAGCAGCAAAAGGCATGGAGAAATCACTACCAGACGTGAAAGATAAATTTTAGAAAATTTGACCAGAGAAATTATAAATAAAAGTGAGATTTATAATTAAGAAAGTTTATTCTTAGAGTTGGTTATTTTTCTTTTTTTCATACACATTCACTTGTCATAAACCTACTGACGAGGAAAATTAATTTGGGAATTGTGCCTTCCAAAGTAGCCAAGGTTTCAACATTTCAATGAAGAATTTGATAATAATATAAACATAATTGACAAAACAAATTAAATTTGTTATAATTGATTATCACATTAATGAGTTCTGTTTGATAAAATGAAAATAATCTATAATTTTATTAATATTTAAGAAATATGCTAGCTGATTTTATTTTGAATTTGGAATGACAAGCTGCTGAAGCCACAACATTTTGGAGTACTGTTTGTAGTGTTTTTTTTTTTCTTTTCTAAATGAATGGAATAAACCCAACAAGATTTTCAAACATTACCATATGCACCTACTGATAAGGAGATCCTAAAACACTAAGTAAAATGTTAGGCCAGGACAGGGAAATGAAAATGCAAAACTCAATGGAATCTGATCACAGGCCATGTTAGTTTCATTCCAGTGTCCTTATCTGGTTAGTAAGTTTAGCTGACTAATTTTTTAAAATGACATTTTAACCTAAAATATTAGGGAAGTTTTCAATACTAGTTTCTTTTTATTCAAAACTATGGTCTCATGATTATACATTATTAAACTCAAATATTAAAATAAATTTCATTTTAAGTAAAGCTTTCAGCTAATCATGCAAAGGGATGAGTAATTGTTATACAATGAGAGAAAATTTTGTATCTGCATTTCCTATCCTTGTCACATAAGTTACCTGGAAGGTGAAAGTACTCACTTCTCAGCAAAGCATTATTTCAGTAAAATACCTGATCAATTTTACTTGGGGTTTTAGTTTAAAAAATTTTGACTCATGTAAACTCATTAGCAGAAAGAACCACTGAACACAATGAAACTGACATACCTTTACATTAATCTGCTGAAGTTTGACAAACAGGAAACCATTTAAATTATTTTTGCATAATTATGAAGCTGTGGAAAAACAGCAAATTTCCTTCAGGACATCCCTAGATGAACTTTTAGAAGTCATATATATATTTAACATGTAAATAATGTTTATAGTAAGTGAATATGTCTCACAGAGCATTAATCATGCAAACATTTTTCATTTTATTTTTCTTGAGTAACTATCATGTAATCATTTTGAATAGAAATCTTGAAGGATAAGTCCTGTTTTCATTACTTCTTGATGCTTTAAGTACTCTAATTTAATTGCCCCCATAAAATTGTTTTCTAAATGATCCTAAGAAAAATACATGGTTTTAATTGTGTCTCAGTTAGTGGGCATTTGGAAGGATTCTATAATGTACCAACTGTACTAGCTAGATAAATGAGTAAGAGAGATTAGTTCAGCAACTAAGCAGGAATGCATTTTAAGAACTGGAAAATGTAGAATGTGTTGGTGGTTTCATTTCTGGGATCAAAAACATAGTTGTGGGTCTTTTTCAAAGAAATATAAATCACTATCAACAAATGGTGTAAAATTTGTTGCTAAGCAAAAGCCCATTGATCCAATGTTAGCTTTGCTTTTTGTCTGGTAATGATTTACTCGAGTTTCTGTGAAGTTCAACACTACTTTGTTTTTGTAAGGTCTGGAAACTCCCTCCTGATGTACATAGGAAGCCAAAGGATGATCAAATAATGCTGAACACTGAAAGTTACAGGACATAAGCTAGACGAGGACAGTTATTGTTTATATAAGGGCTAATCTAAAATAGTTTGAAAAGGTAAACTATGGTGCAACTAGTTATGCAATTCAATGAAGGATGTCAGCAATTCTGGTAACTATAGAATTTCTTTAGTTAAAAACTGCAGTTCTCAAAGTACTCAAAGTATATGCTATTCTGGTTTCAAAATTTGAATAATTTTATTCTCAAGGTTAATTAATGAATCACTTAAAAACAAGTTAGTTTGACTGCCAATGAATATATTGTACGGATCAGAAGGTCTTATACATTTTCAAAATAAAAAAACAAAATAGCATTCTTCTAAGTAATCTTCAAACGAATTTTTAAATGAGGTAAAAATTTGTCACATAAGTGAGATTATAAAGCTAAGATCCAATTCCAAAATCCTACAAAAAAGATATTTAATGCTAGACATAAGATTTTATTTTTCATGTGTACATCTTAATATAATAATCAAATCTGAAAAACTGACGTATCAGCTCACATATTTATACCCCATTATACTATGCATAGTTACATGTCAATTAACAACAAAATAGAACTTTAAGAATTCAGTATTCTTATGGTGAGTCAGTCCCTGGTTTTATAATAATGAGCCAATTTCTGTATATTTGCTTTATTTAGGTAACTGAAAATGCTCCCCAAATCCTTTATATTTCCAAAGTTCGTGGTACCACAATGGTTCTAACCCCAAAATCTAAACTGTGGAATTTTTAGTTCTAGTGTCACAAGAGATATTAATATTCTTATGTAATATTCTCACATAATATTCTTATTGTAATGTAATTAATATTACATTAATTTTCTTTTTGAATTCATGGTTCTTTTTCTTATAGTTTTTGAAACAATTTTTAAAAAGTAAGAACAGAGACAACCATGTACAAATTCCAAGACTCTCCATCAGGAATATACATTATTTAGAAATCTAAAATTTATTATGGTAGGTAAAATAATTTATATTCCTGTCAATGTTATCAGCACACAATATTCCTTCACATAATTAACTCTCAATCAAAGACAACTAATTGCTCTGTTTTCCAATTAAATTTCTCCAATTAATGACCCAAAGTTCAGAAAGATTTAGTAGTGGAAATTAGCATATCAGAAACAACTTTGTTATTGTTTCATAAGAAGATAATTTGTCCACAAAACTTCTGTTTCACTGAACTAAATTTAATTGGCCACTACATATTCAACTTCAAGCAATGACTCCTTTAAACAAAAAAAGATTTTTTTTCCTCAATTAAGAGAAGTCTATTTGTGATGAATTACTACTTTTGCTTGTTACTCTGAGATCTGAAGTAGAGAAACATAATGATATAATCCAGAACCCAGTCAGCTAAGATTACATTCTTTGTATGGAGGGAGTTAAAAAAAATAGATTTTATATGTCCAGAGAGCACACAGATAATGCTGAGTAACTCAAACATAAACAGGAAAGAAATTCGATAGCAAACCTTGGTGGAGGTCCAGACAGAGTCTGTTTACTGCCGTTCCCTCTGAAAATGTCTGAGTTAATAAGGTGGGAGGACAAAAGGAGAGGAGATGCGTGATGAACCTTCTGACTCTAAAATCTGAAACCTTGACCCTCTCTCAAAATGTTCCTCTTCCCATGAAACTGCTTGGGTTGATGTATGAGTGAGTAATTTGGGTGTTAGGAGGGGCACTTGAGAGCTATTTTTCTGGTCATTTCACCTGTGTTGAACATCATTAGGGAAGGGGTCAGGCTCTCTCTGCTTGGGAAGGCACGTAAGGCATTCAAAGGACGCAGCAGTCAGATACTCCCTGCTGCCAGTTAAAGTGCTGAGTTATCTGGACCTGCTATTTAGCATCAGCCAGGAACATTGCATATGTGTATTTTGTATATGTGCATTTCTTTACTTGCATGTCATTTCTATTTATTATCAATACCATTATTAAAACAAACAAAAAAACTGTGGCTCAACATCTTAAAAGACCTTTAGTTACTCAGCTAGTTACACCTCTCATAAGTTTCTACTTTATGACACATGAGCTCTGGTGAATAAGTGAATCAATGCAATATGGATGCCTAACAGACATATTCTGTCAAGAAACATTGTTTCAATTAGGACAACTCATTTACTAGATTCTTGGGAACTACAAGGCAAACTTCTTGCTTGTGAATAGTATTATTTAGATTAGTAAATGTGGAATAGATTGAAATTCACTTGGGGTTCCTGATTTACATTTGCAAATTAAAATAATAACTTACAAGGAGAACCAAGACTGAGGCATTGTCTGCTGGGAGTTAGTAACAACTACTGTGAATGAGTATTGTGAGTATCCCTAAAATGTAACCTCAGTTGATAGAGAAATCATATCACAGGGGTTAAACCCATTATACACTAGTCCAAAGCTATCAGCATTATTTAGATTTCTCTGGTAAGTACCTACCGAATTTACCATAAAAAGTAAAACCTTTGTAAGTTAGTTATGACCTTTTAGAATTAAAGCATAAACATTATATGTAATCTCCAAATTCTCGTATTCAACTTTGCCTGTAAGAATAACCAAGAAAGGGGAAAGTTTATGCTCTTTTTAGTGTCTTAGCACTCATAACACATTTCCTTTTTTGTACGTGTTGTCTCATGAAAAACTGCTGCCTCAATCTCCTACCACGTTTGAGTCTTCACTTCTCTTAGGAGCCACTGGCAAGATATTTCCTGGGTGTTGGTGCCAGGAAAATAGTACCACTTGTATACCTTTATATTTAGTTTTTGCTCAGTACTGTTTCATTTTCAGAGTTTCTGATAGCTGAGGAAAGTTGGCAACAATATACAGTGTCATCTGCCTTTTGGTATATGCTGCATTCAGCGCAGCCCTTGAAAACTCAGAGGGAGGAGGGTGGAGGATGGAGAAATGAAGACAAGAGTAAAGATGCACAGTAGCCTAAGTGTCTGCCTGGCAAGCTCAGGGTCATGAGTTCAATCCTTGGTACAAAAAAAAAAAAAAAAAAAGTAAAGATGCAGAAAACTGAGGTCAGGTGGAGCCCCTCTGTTGATGGGAGAAAGGACTGTCTGCCCAACAACTGCAGTGCATTAATTAGCACAAGAGGTGGTTTATAAAAAAATTTTAGGGGACAGTAAGGTCTGGAAGGGGAAGAACATCACAGCAAAACAACAACATTTCTGGTTATACAGGGGACAAGAGAGGAGTTGTCTATATCACCTCTGGGGAAGGCCAAGTCACTTTGTGTGTCAACTCTGAGAGTTACATACACTTCTCACAGGGGCCCTGACAAACTCATGAGAAGCAGCGACCTTGTCCTAGAAACCGGAGGTAGAGACGGCTTTGCTCCCAGTAAGTGCATGTAACAATGTGTTAATATTATGCTGACTACAGCATGATAAAGGAAAATTAAGATAATATTGCATGTGTTTTACTCATTTGATTATAAAAAAACTGGTAAGTGTATTTCTTAGAAGAGAAAGCAGATAATAATAGTTTCAAAATTATCTAAAACAGGACAGTTGCATTCTCAGGCAGAGGGAAGCCAAACAGTATTCTTACTGAAAAGAATGTGGTCTTCTGTTCCTCAGGCTTCACCATTTTGAGATGACTATAAATAGGACAAGAAACCTATTCCCTCTAAACTTCAATACAACTTCCATTTTCCAGAGGCATCTTCTCTTACCCTCTTTTTAAAGATAACTATTTGTAGTTCTGTCCAGGTGGCTCTTTGCTCCTTACTTTTGTAACATCATGCTTTGTAAGCTCGTTTTCATTCACTTATCATTGGTCTCCCTTGCAAGATGATAAGTTCCATGACAGATGGGACAATGCTTCTTTTATTGGCCAGTCTATTTCCCAGTGCCTAGCCAGGTCTACCAACAGTTTCTCATGAAACATATACATTAAATAGACAAAAGATTTGTCCTTTGTATACAGAGAAACTCATCACAAAAGTTTATAAGGGGAACAAGAGACAGTTCCAGCCTTAATAGTTCTGTGATGGGACAAGAGTGTGAAGAGTGAAAAGCATGATTTTAGGACGGGTAGTCTATTGACCTCCATATAGTTTTCTGCTTGCTGTAACAGTACTGTATTTGTCAATTCTGGCTCTTATAACAAAAAATTCATGTATGTAATAGCCAAAGCAGCAAATATTGATTTCATGCCTGTCTGGAGTGTGGAAAATCTAAGATGAAGGCACCAATGAATTTGTCTGGAGAGGGTTCAAGTCCTTTTTGCAGATAGTGCATTACTTGAACCTTCACATGGTGGGAAACAGGAAACAGGAAACTGAGCCCTCTGTCTCTTCCTATAAGGGCATAAATCCCATCTCTTTCTCCTTGGTTTTTGTTTTTGATTTTGGTTTTTGTTTGGTGTGTGTGTTGAGGGGGATGTTGGTTTTTTTTCTAATGCTGGGAATACAACACATGGACTTGTCTCATTCTTGAGGTCTCAACTCCCCTAATTAACCACTTCCCAAGCTTTCACCTTATAAACTATCGCACTGAGAGCGAGGATTTCCAGATAGGCATCTTAGAAGGATGTAGTCAGTTCCAGAGTGATACCAAATAGCTTATAAAATGTTGAAATTGTTTAAAATCTGGTAAGTTGTTTAAAATTAAGTACAAGTTTCTTTAAATAGGCTTTTATTTGACTTTTAGTTAGTTATCGCTTCTCGGCCTTTTGGCTAAGATCAAGTGACATTTAGTTAGTAATTATTTCAATGAGACATGTTTTTGCAGTCATTTTAACTTTATTTTATAAAATTTCATAGAAAAAAATAAAAAACAGAAAATAGAAATAAAGTGTAACTTGTAGATATATGGATTTTGCAGAGTCAACACAATCCTTGTGAGCCTAATTATACTGATAAATATGTACGTGTGAGGCAGTACAAAGAAATTTTCTATTTTATTCTTTGTGTGGTTGCTGGTAGTGAGGTTTGAACCCAGGGCCTTCACAATTAGCTACAGCCACATCCATTTTTTTCTGATTGTTTTATTTTGAGACAGTATTGCTAAACTGTTTAGGCTGAGCTCAAAATTGTGATCCTATTGCTTCAGCCTACCAGAATGCAAAGATTATAAATATTCTCCAGTATCCCCAACTGAGAATCGCATATGAATAACAGAAGCTAAGTATAAACACTAAATCATCAAACACATTTCCTTCTGATGTGTATTCTAAAGGAAAATAAAAAGTAATAACTCCAAGGGAATTTTTTAATTAATGGGAGGGTCTGAGGCAAGAGAACTTATTTCCCTTATAGTAATTATGGAGACAACATACATTTGGGGGGTTCTCTCTCTCTCTCTCTCTCTCTCTCTCTCTCTCTCTCTCGTGTGTGTGTGTGTGTGTGTGTTTACAATAAGAAAAATACTGATTCATATGAGAAGCAATTACATTCTTGGTTAATTTTCTGTTATTTCTAAGCTCATCTTCCCAAGACAACATACTGACTGATGAAATAAGGCAGGTTTACCTTAAAAAGAGTCCTGTATATTTTAGTGGTTGTTACAAGCAGGCACCGATAATGACTGACAAACCCAGACTGGGCTCCATGGACAAGTTGGCTTCCATGCCCAGAGGGGAGATTGCTGTAGCTTGGCATCATTGCAGTAACGTTTCTGCTTTGGTTTTATGTTCTCTGTATGGTAATCAAGAGTCCCATTAAAATAAAGAATGAAGTCTGGTAGTCTGTTGCTTATTATGCTCTAAGATCATTACTATTTGCTTTTCCAGTAAGAATTTCTTTTCTGTCAAGAATTATGCACTTTTCCAAGGAAACACTTACCTTGAGAGGATTCAGAAATGCTGTAAGTTAGGCAACACTTACTATAGGTTCACACGCAGACACACACACACAATGAGGTTCTTACTGACAAGACAATTGATTGATAAGTGAATGCTGAAAACAAATTGTGAAAACATTAGGAAACCCAAGAAAATTATTCAGTGGAATCAGCTCTATGCAAATGAATATCAACGTTTGCACATTTCCTTTTCCTGCTTCGTATATTAAGAGGCCCCAGGTGGTGCTGAAAAAGAGCACAGTTTGTTTTTGGATTCTATAACAATTTGTGTCTTTTGCTCATACACCAGCTGTGTCAAATGTGGCAAAAATGGTTGATGGGAATTTCTCATTGAGAGGAGAAAAAAGAAAGTTCTTTTTAAAAGATGCTTTCTGATAGCATTATTTAAGCTGATGAACTGGAAAACTATGACTAAGGTCTCAAACTGAGTTGTTTACTTTAAAAATAATTTGGTTCTTTATCCTTCTTGGAAATATGAACAGGTAGGAAGATAGCTATGTAGCCAAGAAGAACTAAAACACTGGAAAAGAAGTATCAGCTAGAGAGAACAAAACTTTTATATTTCCTAGACATTTAGATGAACAGAAGTAAAAACTTCCATGTACCTATTTAACTAAGAAAACTGGATATGCAAAAGAGTGATAAGGATGAATGTATAATTTTAAAGCCCCGTTGCAAAATGAAACCGTGGTTCCCTTTGTTTAAGAAACAGAAAATAAAATTAAAAGTACTAAAATATGAAGCATCTTCCTTTCAGATATTTTGTTATTTGTATAATATAATTGAGATTACACATAAGTAATACACACATTTATTAAAATATTTTGGTATCTTTATATAATACAGTAATTATTTACTAAAATAATATCTGATTGATCAAATCATGAGGTTTCCCTATTTTATTTTTCTAGAACATTATCCATGAAGTCATTTAATGTGTTCTGTTAACACCTTGATTTTTTTTTCTTTATTTCAAGACAGTCTTGTACTATGTATCTTGAGATGCTTTTCACTATGTAGCCCAAGTTGCCTGTGAACTCATGATCATCTTCCTGCCTCTCAAGGAGTATGATTACAGGCATGTACCACCACAATGGGCTTAGTAACTTCATTTTCTCAACCAGCATAATTGAAAGTATGCAACTCACTCTACAAATGTTTAACAGAAAAAGGTTTTTGATAATTTTAAAATTAAAAACATCATTCTGAAAATACATTTCTTCTACTATAATTAAGATTTTGTGAGCTGTGACAAAATCGAATACATTTTGGATAAATTATTGCAAATATGTTTAAATACACACAGAATTCATGATTCCTACAGGAAATCTTTTCTGAAAAGGTTTATCACTTCACATAAATCAATTTCATGTTGGATTGAATTTAGTTTTAAATACAAACATAATCAATGGTACTTTCTTGTTTTACCTGACATTTTCTGTAACTTACAAGATGCCATATAAGAAACTATGAGTGGCTTTGTTATTTACAGATAATTCACATTGCTAGTTTATAGATTCTAGCACTGTATCTTTTCTTTTAAAATTAACGTTTTGTTTGTTTGTTTTGATGCTAGGGATTGAACCCAGGATCCTATGCAAGCTAGCTATGTATGTGCTACCATTGAGCTACATCCCCCATTCCATATTAAAGACAGAGAAAATGAGCCTTAAAATTGTCTTTTTCTTTAATCATCAGTTCATCAAAAACAGTACTTCTTTGTTTTAATTATGTATATTTTTGGCATCCATGCATGGATCGCTAAAGTTAATTTTAGTTTCTAAGCCTGTGGATATTTGATTTGTGATATTGTAAGAGTTATCAGAAACACAGATTCTAAACCCTTTGAAGAGTTCTTATAAGTCTCTGATCTATTTTATTGCTATGTCATGTATAAGCTTTGGTTTTGCAATAATTTACTAACAAAATTTACTGCCTGATCAGTTATCTTTTCCAAATATTTATATACACAGAAAAGTATTCACCTTGCCTGTTTGTTTCCATAAAAAAGTAAACATAATTTTTAAAGCCCAATACAAGATGATAATGTGGAACTTTTTGTTTAAAGATACATAAATTCCTGTAATTCAAAATCCAATAATCCTAACATCTCTTGCCAAACAATGTATCATTCACTATTCTGCTATATCTTCTGTGATTTATGATTTTTTTTGCTTTTTTTTCTTTCAATTAGAAAAAAAAACAGCCTATCTCTCTATAAGAGAAAGTAAATTATACTATATTAATTAGAAAGTGATGCAAAACATAAAACCTCACTTGTACTTATTTACAAAACCTTCTTAATGGGATTAGTTTAGAAAAAGATTAAAAATTGATATGCTACCATTATTTGCATCATACTTCATCAAAGAAGAAAATTTGGGTTAACAATGTAAAAAGTCAGCACCAATATACACAGCTTTATTGTGCACCAAAGTGGAGGTATAAGATTTCACACTTCAGCGGTCTCAATTTGAAATTACATACTTCGGTTTCTTCTATAAACCAGATATGTCATGACATATAATAACCATGTCATGATATATAAAAAGCATGCCATGACATAAAAACACACAAACCTGTTCACTTAGTGCTGGGGATGCTGAAGGAGCATATCACCTTTGAAATTTGAATTAGTGTCTTAAACCATTAATATTCCAAACTTTTATATTGAGGCATAAAAGAAAGCAGCATGATTTTGACTACTAACATCAATGCTGTCTGAAAAGTTTACATTTTGCATATTTTTAACATTAGTATTAATTAAATGAATTACAAAGGCTCAAAATCTTTTGCAAAGAAAATACAAAGTGATATAGAATATATGTCCAAGGCAATACTCATATTAAGCTCTGATTACAAAAAAGAGACAAATTTACATTGAATGTGTTTTTAAAAATACAATACATTGAATGAAAGCTAAAACACAGCAGTGTTTTTAATAAAGGCTTATTATAACTGTGATTCTTGGCAAGGATATACATGACTATGTTAAACTATAAAGTCTATATGTTCAGAAGGCAAACAGTATTCTTTTTGTTGAGCCAGAGAATGAAGGGGGCGAACGAGACTATTTCAAGCTCTGCTAATAAATTTTTAGTAAGTCTTTTCAAGTACCTTGCCAAAACATTAGACAGGTTTAGGAGAATGCTTGGCTGCAAATTGATCCATAATAAATTGATTGATGTCATCACTTAAATGTAGCCTGCCATGGTTGGTGATTTAGGATGCATTACAGTTAGATGTGTGTTTAGCCTGTCAAGATTCCCTCTGGTGAATATAGTTTAATTATAAAAAATAAATGAGAAAAAAAGTAAATAAGAAATATTCATAAGAGTACTCATTTTTTGTTCTGTATAATCTCAAATATTGACAATTGTAAGTGTAATTTTAAAATGGATTTTATAGTGCCACACTTGGCACTGGAAATACTTAAAGGAACAAAAGAAGACCACAAATGAATCACATGTGGCTATATTTCTGATATAGTTCTGAAAGAAGATGTGAATTTTAACAGAATTATTAAATTCTGAATGTGTAGGACCATGTGAACTAAGATACTATCTAAATTTTGTTTTAAAATATGTTGAAATGTAAGTACCCTAGAAGATTCCTAAAATAGCATAGTTTCCTACAAAGCAGAATGAAATGTAATCTAAGGAGCTTTTCTGTCAGCACACAGAAATGCAATAGCCAAGTATAATGGCACACACCTGTAATCCCGTCCCTCAGGAGCCCAAGGCAGGAGAATCCCTGTGAGTTTGAGGCCATCCTGGGTTAATAGTGAGCTCAAGGCCATCTTGGACTACATGGTGAGACTCTTTCACAATTCTCATTTATCCCCCTAAAAATTCAAAGATCTGAGTCCTAAAAAATCATTCAACCATTACTTACTGAGTCAAAAAAAACATATAATGACCTGGAAAATATAAAGCAAAATGAGACATAAACTTGCACTCACATCATACAGAATCCACTATTCTTCTAACCATTTCTTGAAGAACAGCAGAAGATATAATGATCCAAGTTTTGGGTAGTGTGTTGATACAAACAGTGAAACAGTCCCACACTAAGGCATTGATCAGAAAGTGCTTCCCACTTCCTTCTTGAAGCACAAGAATGAGGAGAAAGAATTCTGAAATGGGAGCCACCACATCTCAGAAGGGAGGACTGTGTGCCAGGAAGACCTCCTAGAAATGAAAACAAGAGCTATTTTATGGACCAGCCTCACTGGAAGAGAAATGTTTCCACTCAGGTCAGCACCACACAGAGTCCAGGAGGCAGACTCAGAGAACTTTCCTCATTACGGCTCCTTCCTCTCTATTGTGAGCTTTGAGCCAAGAGCCTTGGGAAGTCCCAGGGCTCATGGTGACAGCCTCACGCTGCACACAGAGCCCTTTGTTTCCTTAGAAGCCCTGTATGGGTCTGCACTGTGTATTGGGGCTGTGATGGTTACATTTTAGTCACTGATATGACTTTACAGCATTCCTGACAACGTATAAAAGTAGCATGTTTTCAATCTTCTCATGATCAGGAATTCATTTTTATCCCCTGTCAAGAGAACTCAGGGAAATAAAGTTTGTATCCTGAGGAACACAGTAATAGTGAGGGTATTTACATCTATTTCTGTTTCTAGCTGTCACAGAATTGCTCCTGGCATAAGAGTAGGTTATAAGGCTCCACTCCTTCTGGTGTTCACAGGATTTATATCTTCATCAAGGTATTAAGAGGCTGATGTGATAGACACAAAGCTCAACTAACTCAGAACAATGGGAACTATGAATCATCCTCTCAGGCCGGAAGAAAACAGCTCCCTGCCACTCAGCGTCCTGACACCATTACCGTCCTCTCTAAAAATAGAGGATAATGGTCTTCATAATATTTTGCTTTGGAAAATCATTTATTTCTATGCTTTAAATTTTGGTATGATCTGCTCCAGAAAGGTACATATGTTTGTAAGCAGACATTTATTATAGCTATGAGCATAGAATAATACTATATAGCTAAATTGGCATGTGAGTACTTATGCTATTAGCAGGACTATAGCCTATTTCATCAAATAGCCTCCATCCAAACTCAGTGAACTGAAGGAAATGACTATACCAAAAAAAAAAAAAAAAAAAAAAAAAAAAAAAAAAAAAAAAAAAAAAAAAAAAAAAAAAAAAAAAAAAAAAAAAAAAAAAAAAAAAAAAAGGAAAATGCTAATAATTCTTGTGCCTTTTAGGTTTTCAATCAGAGTTCTTCTGGCTCATTGGCCCAGCTCATTGGCTAAAAATGAGCTAAGAGAGAAAATAACTACTGGTAATCGTTCTGTTCTGTAAACTATCATTGGTACATCAGAAAGATTAATTGCAGAAAGGCTGTGTCTTGTCTACAACTGTGCTGACAGCCTGAAACAAAGCAGTTGTGTCACTAAATCACACCGAATATGTTTTTGGCAACCTAGCCTATCCTCCTGTGCTTCTTCTACATTCAACTCTAAAAGATGAATAAGGAAAATACTACAGCAGGATGAATGAAAAAAACATGAACATAAGGTGTGTGAAGGGAAATAGTCCATCTCTTTTTAATGCATTCTTTAAAAAATCAATTATGAGGTAAATTGAAAACAATAGAATGTTATACACCAAAATTGCATTTGATTTAGAAACCCTTCTTTGTCATATTTTAGGCTTGTTTCCATGGGTACATTTTTAAGAATTCACATAAAATAAGAAGAACTTCAAGCTGTAATTTAATCTATGCAGGATTTTACCATGTGAGCCATAACGGACCTGTATTTGTTCCCATTGTGTTACTATATGTTTATTTATTGTAGTGCTGTGATCTGAATGTTTGTATCTCCCCAAATTCACATGATAAAATCTTAATGGCCAAAGTGATGGGATTTGTAGGTGGGAGATTTGGCAGTTGAATATATCAGAGAGCAGGGCCTTCACAGATAAGAAGGGTACCTTTCTCAAGGGGACCCAAAAGATCTGCCTTCCCCTTTTCACCATGTGAACACACAGCAAGACTTCCCCATTGTGGACTAAGACACTAAACTTGTCACTGGACATTAAGCTTGTCTTTGCCTTGATCTTGGCCTCCTACTCTCCAAAGCTGTGATAAATGACTGTTACCGGTTTACAACCTACCGAGTTTGTGACATACTGTAATAGCAGCCTGAACAGACTGACATCTGTCCATTTTATCACTCTTACAAACTGAAATGTCGATTTTATCATTCTTACTTTGATGGAAACCATATTTAATTTATTTTTGTTTTCCTGAGGCACACATACCACAGTGCTTTGCACAACCTCAGTGAAGCAGAGAACAGTTGTGATCATGGATTTGGGAATAGAAACACCACAAAATGGAATCCCAGCTCAGCTACTACTTTGTGTCAATTCTGACACTTTAACTCTCAGAGCTTTCATTTTCTTTTCTATAAAATAGAAATAATTCATCTCTCACAATTACTAAAATGAAGTGACAAAATGCACATGAAATGAAAAACATGGAGACTTATATTAAAATTCTGGTTTGATTCTCCTCTTCCAAACCTCACTATGTACTTATTGGATAAGTAAGTAAAACAAAGATTATGAAAGTTACAGATTTCTATCCATTGTTAGGGTGCCTCCTGTGTTTGCCTAATAAAAACCCACTGTGGATGTTAAATATTTAGAAAAAAAGCTTTCTCAACTTTATATTTGAATTATAAATATTTTTAAAGGCAATTTTACTAAAATATGAGCATATTAAATGTCTTCCATAAAGGATAGTAACTACTTCAAATTATCAAAGCATATATTCCTGGAAAAGATAAACAATACAGTAGAAGTGTATATAGCTGAAGGTAAAGAGTAGATTATCATTTGCATATCTGCACTGCCCTCCTCATATTCCCATGCGCTCTCATGTGAATAGGCATGGTAGGCAAAACAGATGAAGTGCAGAGCCAGGGTGAGGGATTGGAAATGCTGCAGAAACCAAAGCAACCAAACCAACTTTACCAAACAGAGAAGCCTAAGGAAAAAAAGTAGTAGAAAAATCCTGTGACTGCAGCAAGTATCATCAAATTATAGTAGATTCATTCATTTATTCAAAAGTTTGTGTCCATAGATTAATCTGCATGTAGCCAGTTCAGAAAATGTCGCTAATCCTTTGAACAAAGAAAATATCAAACTGTATATTTCTGTTTTGATTTCCTTTTGCTCTACTAAAGTTTAGATTTCTGTTAAGCATGGAGATACTTAAGTATATTCTTTAAAGAATAGGTTGTATTTAAAAGGTTATGAAGAAACGGGGTAATCATGTCTTATGAACTAGTTATGAAGTCATTCCCCCTAAGATCTTTCAATGGAAAGAAGGTACATTATCTGAATATCTCCTTGGGTCTTTTTGGATATTTTTATCTTTGCCTTGGTTGTTCTTCAGAAAAGTTATAAGGATAATACATCTGAATTATTTCTGGAAGTAAACTGTTTCTACTAGCTTCCATATACATTTCAAAAAGCTTCCTTTCTTTCCTCCATCTCATACCTACAAGTAACTGGTTTCACTGTCATGATTAACCATTTTATTTGTTTATCAAGGTTAATTGCTACTTGGCAACACAAAGAGTGTTGTACTTGAAGAGATAAAGTTAAAGAATTCACTTCAGAATATGAAATGTTTGATTAGTTTGACATTATTAATAATATAAACACAAGTAAAGTTCTACAGAGCAGGATTACAGAACTTATTTAATCAACCTTTGTGGACAATCATAATTACATCCCTGGTCCTTAGATAAAACACTTGACACCCACAACTTAAAGGAAGAAATATTTATTTTGGCTCAGGTTTCAGTCTGTATTCTGCTACTCTGAGTCAGGAGTCATGACTTAGGTGCATGGTAGAAGAGACAGGCTCAGGACTAGTGGACAGGAGGTGGAAAGCAAAGGAAGGACCTTCCACGCCATGAATCCAGTTCCTGCCTCTTCTGACCAGTTCCCACTTCCTAACAGTAAGTCAGCTCTGACCAAAAGTCCCACCTGTGCTCACATGAGACTTTGGGGGGCATTCAGATATAAACCATAACAGGACAGCAAAGGTCAAAAAAATATATTTGCTAACTTGTTTCATTTATATGAATCATTTTTCAAGTATTTAAAGTCCAGTAGCAAATTCTGAAAACAAATAATTATTTTTACCCTAAATCACTATATTTCAGTTTATTTTTGCCCGACTTCACCCTTAAATTAAATCTAGCAGAACTATGGGATTATTTGTCAGGGCATTTCTGAGTTCTTGGGTGTTATTCTTAATTGTTTTTACTGCAATCACATATAAAAAGTAATTGAGGCAACCCACTCAGGGCCTCTTCTGTCTTTCTCTCTCTCAGACAGAAGCTTTCTTTCTCTCAATAAATATTTCTGCTTTTAACCTCCTCTGTTCCTAAAATTCATTCTTCAATTTTAGAGAACACAAACTCTTCTGGACATGTAGTAGGTCAGAAGTTTTGTTTCCGTATATCATATGCCCAAGACTAGGAGTACAGGCTGTGAGATTTCATTTCAAGGTGATTAAGTTCTCAAGTTAGATATTGGTACTGATTAAATAAGTGTGAATAAACTAAAAATCACAGAACTATTTACTTTTTTTTGGAGACAGGCTCTCACCACGCGGTTTAGGCTGGCCTTAAACTCACTTTATAACCCAGGCTGGCCTCAAACTCGGCAATTCTCCTGCCTCAGTTTCCCAAGTGCCAGGATTACAGACATGCACCACCACACCTGGTATCTGAACTATATACTTTAAGAGACTACATTTTATGATGTGTGACTTGTTTTTTTTTTTTTTTTTTGTACCAGGGATCAAACTCACAACCTCACACTTGCTAGGCAGGAGGCACTTATGTCACTGAGTTAAGTCCCCGGTCCGCCCTCAATTATATTTCAATAACACTTTTATTCTAGAAAATGAAACCCAGAGGTGAGGGAATGAATCCAAAGCAGGCTCTGACCCTGGCTGGGAGGCCAGAGGAGGTTGTCTACAGAGGGAACACTAGCTCTGGATTTAGGGAGGAGTTTTTCTTAAGAAGTTTTATAGGAGAAAAGGGGCAGAGAAATTAGTCCTAACTCCTTGGCTCTGACTACCCCACCTCGCTGCCTCTTCCCAGGACTTAAGAACTTTGATACCCTGGGCAATCATTTGAAGCTTAATAAATGATTTTTGAGCAAAAAAAAAATTACTAGAGCAAGAATAAATTCTTGTTCATTTATAATCTTGTAATGAAGGAATTGCTAAGCATGACACAGAACCCAAAAGCAATAGACAATGATTGATAAATTTATATAGATATTAGCAGTTTTACATAAAAAATGTCTCATATGAATGTGATCAAGATATACAGAGCTAAAAAAATTTTTAGAGCTGTGTTACAGTAAACGGTACATTGCTGTTAATCCCCTTCAGAATATTTCCCCTTGCTTCAAACACACATAGTTTAAAAAAAAAAGTAATTGAATTGTAAATATTGGTCTTTTCTGATCAGTATTTTTAAATACATTCCCATAGTATTTGTTGTTTTAAAAACAAACTCCTCTCCTCAAAAATGGTCTTTGACCAATATAATTTTTTTCTGGTTAATGTTTCAAAAATTTGAAGGACCTTCTGAGGTTGTCTAAAATATGCAGTTTTCTTCCAGATATTCACTATTCTAAGCATCATAGCAACAGGTGGATTTATATATAAATCTTTTGACATCTCTGATGTCAGAGTCTAACAGTAGATTTCTAGAGGTGAGATTGCTGGGATAAACTCTATAAATATTTTCAAAGTTCTTGCAAAACTTTGTCAGGTCATTATCCATGAAGGAAATAGCATTTTATGTCAAGAGTACCTAAAAAAAGTTAAGTTTTCATCAGAAACTGCTCAATTTTGCAAAGAAATATAACATATCTAAGTGTATATTATTCAAAAAATATAGAAAAACTTCCACAAATATATATTAAGAATTTCCGTTAACTGCTGTTAGATTGCAAATTTCAATTTTTTCAGGAATTAAACTCATTATAGTTGTTATTATCTCTTCTAGAATTGCTTTCTCTCCTTCTCCACATTCTGAAGCAGTTCCTCAATTAATTTTTTCTTTTATGTTATTCAATGACCATACACACATTATTTTCACAGCATACTGTCATTGATTTCTTACCTTGTTATTGTTAGATCCATTCAGTCATCAAATTCTCTTATTGTTCCACTTCTCACTATTATTTCTTAATGGTTTCTTTCCATTCATTCAATATTTCTATGGATAAATTTTGTAAACTATATCTCTAAAATTTAAATGTGTTCCATATGCCAAATGTAGAACTTTATACTTCTTTAGTATAACATTTCACCATTTTCATTTCAGGTATATAGCTGTAATTTGAACAGGTAGCAATGTATATTTGTTTTTCTTTAATTGTTGTGTTGTATTTGATTCTAGTTTGTTTAGTTAGCATAAAATTATTGGACTTGGAAAATTAAAAGAATAATAAATAATAAGAAAAAGTTATAACTGATCCTAGAACAAGTCATAATTTGTCTTTGTTGAGACTGAGTCTTGTTATGCAGGTCAGGCTGACCTTGAGCTCATTTTGTATCCCAGGTTGGTCTTGAACTTGCTATCATCCTCCTGCCTTTGCCTGGGATTACTGGGATTACAGGTGTGCATTACCATACTCAGCATGAACAAGTTATATTTTGATGGTGCTAAACAAAATAGCAGCCAAAAGATATCCATGTCCTAAATTTGCAGATGAAATTGAGTACACTGATCAGCTGATCCTAAAATGGGAAACAACAGAGAGTGGTATATACAACAATATAGGCATTGGTAAAAGGGGCCATGAATGAAAGAAAATTAGTGAACTCTAGAATTCAGAAAAACAGATTTTCTTCCAGAGCCTCCAGACAGAAAAGTAGTTCTATTACACCTTGTTCAGTGACACCTATGCCAGATTTCTGTCATATAGCACTATACAATTATGTACACTAGTGTCATTTTAAACCACTAATTTCATGAACACTTAGAATTATTAACTATTCCACAGAGACTCACAGATTAACAGTTCGATCCCCAATATAACAGTGTTCAGAAGTGAGGGTGGGAGAGGTGACTGAACCCTGAGATCACTGAACTTACTAATGGATTAATCCATTGTTGCATTCATTAGCTGAGCAGGCTACTCGGAAGTGTGGCCAGGCAAGGCCAGGTCAGCTTGGCATGCCTTGGACGTGTCCATCCTTTGCTGCATCTTTCCCTTTCTTTCTGCTTCCTGGATGCCATGAGTTGAGCAGCTTTCTTCCATGAGGACCTTCTTGCATGATGTTTTAGCCTTGGAGCCAAACTTGAACTGAGAGCTCTGAAACCATGGATGAGAAGAAATCTTTCTTCCTTTTACTTGTGTATGTCAGAGTTCTTGTGTTGGTACTGGCAAGCTGACTGTTACAAACAGTGTAAAATTCCTACACAAATTTAGTATTAGAAATTCTTCTTCAGGATCCTCAGGAAACATGAAAGGGAATTTTCTTTGCTCCAAATTCCTCACTTTTCCATATTATCTGCTTTTGTCCTTTTAAATTCCTCAGGCATTTCAACAACTCTAACTATGTTCAGTTTCTTCACTAGGATTCCAGGGCAGCTCCCATAGTCTCACTATTCTTTAGACAGGGCCTCTTCCTGCCACACTATGCCAGTCTTTGATCCTGGAGTGCCTCCAGGGAGTCCTCGGACCTCCTGTTCCATTGCCTTGGTAAACTCATCAGATCTAATTGCTTTAAACATATTCTGTTTTTTAATGAGACCCACATCTCTAGGATACGCTTATTCCACATTCTTTCCCCCAATTGTCAATGGCATGCTCAGTACCATGAGCAGATTTTCTAAAGGGCTCTCTGATAAAAATGTCCCAAACAGATTTATGCCTTGTCCTATCTCAGCAAGGAGCTACTCATTAAAACTCATGATCCTTTTTTGAGTAGGCCAGAAATTTTAGAGATACACTCTATTCATTGTACTCTTAGTCAACAACTGTCAGTCAGCACATCCTTTGTCATTAATTTAAGCATCTTCACTGTATATCCAAAATGCATCCCTCATGGCATCCATCTAGTCATCTCTCTCCTTAGTCACTGTCATGGCTTCCCAACTCTTCTAACTGTTTCTACTCTTGCCCCTTCTGACTTCAAAATACCAGCTAGGATGACCCCTTAAAATGTCGATCAGAATGTAAAATACTGATCTGAATACTCCAGTGGCTTTAGTTCTCATTCAGAGCAAAAGTTCTTATCATTGACTTTCTCCTGACCTCCTGATCTTTCTGCCTAATCTCCCTGCTCTAATTCTCTCTCCTTTGGTCCATTTACTGTTATTTAAATATTTCCAATTTGTAAACATCATGGGGAGTACTCCTACATGAAATACTCTTTATTGCTATTTGTGCACAGTTCTCTTTCTCACTTTAGTCAGACCTTTTCTAAAATATCACTTGTGAAGTTTTACCTGACTCTGCTATGTAAAAATTAAAATCCCTGTCCCCAAACATTTCCTGTTGACCTTTTTTATTCAGATTTTTTAAAAAAATCATTAACCTTGTACACCTTACAAAATAGTAAGATTATAGTCTGTATTAGATAGGATCCTTCAGAGAACATAGCTTATAGGAAGTATATCTATATATCATCCAATAGATGATATGTAGATACAGATATAAGTAAAAATTTATACTGTAGTATTAATTCATACAATTAAGCATGCTGACAATTACCATGAAAACTTCCATCTGCAAGCTGAAGCCATACCAGAGCTGGTGGTGTAGGTCTAGTCCAAAGAGGAAACCCTGAAAATCGGAGGAGTCAAGGGTGTGATTCTCAGTCCAAATCCAAAGCTCTGAGAACTCAGAATCCCAGTGTTTGAGGGCAAAAGATAGATGTTTCATTTCAAGCACAAAGAAAATTCACCATTTTACCATTCCCCCAATTCTGGACCTCAGTGAATTGATTGATAGCTACCCACTTTGGGGAAGGAAATTTTAATGTTAGACTCTTCTAACACCCTCTTAGACTCCTTGTTAGACTCTTAGCAACACCCTGTTAGGTATATCCCTAAACAATATTTACCAGTGTTCACATACAAATGTAACCTGTATAAGTGTTTGGATTTTAATCTACCCTTTCATTGCTGTATTATAAAGGAATAGATAAGAGCAAAGGCAAAGACTCTATAAAAGAACACAGACAAATAAAGTTTCTCTTACCATCTTACAGAGCTCACAAAATAGCCATGGACAAATGAGCCCTTTATTTTGTTTAAAGTTCAAATTATGTTTAAAATTACAACTTGCTGATTTATGCTTAGGTCAAAGCTCTTTAAGACTATCATTAATTTTAAGCCAACTAAGGAAAAACTTTAAGATTAGTGAGATGGATAAATTGAACCAAAATCAATTTGATTGTATGCAGAAGTATTTTCTCCAACATCAGGGTAGCACAATTAAGAAACAAAAACAGTGAAATTTACTAGTGGTCCTTTGATTTTCTTTCAGCACATTTTTACTATAGGTCAACTATAAGCCTCTTTTCCACCCAAGTAAATACTTAAAACTCACATAATTCATTTAAATATTTGTATTAATATTAAAAAACACAATATGTCATTGAATGGTTTGTGAAACATACACAAACATAAGAATATTTAGTATTAAGTTTATCATATAGCATCAGTAGTATATTCTAGCATTTTATCAGCTTAATATTCTATTTTTCCTGATATTAAACACAAACTATACATGAAACTCCCTCCCCTGAGAATCATCAGAGAGTCTAAGATAGTTTGCATGGAAGTAGACTCTCAACACCAAATTATTTCTTTAGTTTTTCTCAGGATCTCTGCACATAGACTACAAATAAAAAGTTTTAGCCTATAAAAAAGTGAAGTCTAGTAGTGCTTTGAATTAGTATTCTAGTAGAAGACATGAAAAAACATAAAATCTGTTTACATAATAGAAAAACATAAAATTGAAACAATTCACATATTCATATGTTTAATAAATGTATCTTCACAATAATTTAAACATCAGTTCTATGTTATAAGAAATTATGCAATTTAAATAGAAATAACATGAAAAGGAAATGATCCTGTATCCTACATTTGTATATCTGTGTGTAGGAACACACATACATGCAAAGAAATATAAATCATAAACAAAAGTTGCAAATGTAATCCCCAGAGTATTTATATAATGATTCCACTTAATTAGCTATGATTTTTTTTCTTTGCAATTGTATTACAAAGATTCTTGTTTAAACAAAGTTTCTGCAAAGGAATATGTCCACTCATTTCTGATTGTTGTACAAAATTATGCCAATGTAGAGCATCAGTTCAAAAGAAAGATCTCCTTCAAATTGATTTCATCTTTTCTGAAGATAATTAAAACAAAAATTGCCACATTTTAAAGTACTCATATGTTGCATTGTTAACAAAGCTAGGAAAATTAACCTTTTTTGTTTCAACAATATATAAAAACCAAAGCATATTTCTGAAAACAATGTTCCAAGATCCCAAAGATCTGAATCTTATCTTAGCACATATGTTCCCAGAAAGACGTCACTCAGATACAACTAATGAATCCAACCCACTGAAATCTCTTTTTACCTAATTGTTCAAAATTCAGGTGAGCAGTCCTGGACAGACACACTTTGGTTATAAGTGTTCAGCATGCACTTTGCTCAGTGGAATATTCTTTTGTAAGCCTCTGAAACCAAAATGAAGTTTGAGGAACGGGATAGGAAGTGAAATATAAAATAATATTTATTCTAGTAATAACAATCCAGAATGATTCCATGGCATTAGTCTAACCTCCAAGTATGTTATAGTTCTTTTCTGAATCTCATTAATTTCTTCATATTCTATGTACGCCCATGCCAAAAAAACATATAAATCTAAAGTGGAAAGTATTTAGGTTCTTCAAGCTTATTGTTTATGGTTTACCACCCCAGCAAACTTGTTGTTTAATCCTGTCTTTCTCAACTTTTAGTAGTTTTTATAAATTAACTGATTCTAATAAATTCTTCAAATTTCTGGGGCTTCATTCAATGTTTTTTCTTTTGGAAAAGCAGCCCACTGTGGAAGAATTTTTAAAACTACATAAAGTTGTACCCATAACTTGCTGACATCAGTTTGCTAATGATGAATATTGGAGTCAAAATTGTAAATGAAACACCTCTGGTTAAAGCAAAATGTATGAGTTATCGTGTAATTGATTGATGGTCATTTGTGATCCTGGCTTGATTTTGATTAAACTTTACAAGTCAGCTTGGTAGTGATGACTTCACACTTTGACTAAAAAGCTTTTCCCTCTCTAAGTTTAGATTGTTAGACCCATACATTTTGTATCCTCTTTAATGACCCGCATAACCAAGGGACGGCAGTTTAAATTGATGAGGGTTATATATTCATATGAGAACAAATTAGTTTAGGGACAAATGAAGAATAAATGTTCAGGTGAGCTAGCATAAACTGCTGCAATTACAATGATTATTATAACCATAGCCTAAAATCGTGCAGACACCAGCCAGCATTATATGTGTCTCAATCATAAAGGCACAACCTATCTCTCCTAAGAAAATTATTTCACAGAAGACATCTTACTTATACAAAAAAAATGTTCAGATACTACCTTTATTTCTATGCCAAACTTTCCCAGAGTTTAATATTCAATAGCATAAAATTTGCTTTCAGGCATATCTGGTATTAGAATTCATCTCTTTCAAAGCTTTTGCTGTGCTATGGTCTAGAAATACTGCGCTGAGGAAAATTATTGAACATAATGACAGTTTCATGCATAGTTGGCACAAATTGTTTTCTCATTGCTGTGTTTCCATATTCTTACCAAGTAAGCCACATAGGGCACGACTTCAAAAGTGAAAAGATATGTATATACATAACAAATAACAAATAACTTTTTAAACTATCTATGAAGCAAAGTTCGAGGGATTTTAAAAGACTTCAAATTTTAGAATATCAGACTTTTCATGCTTTGTGGAATTTTAAGTTTGCTTGAGATGTATGAATGAAAAGTTTATCAGTGTTCTTTTGATTCAGAGAGAAACATATCACTTCAACTGGAAGAAGCCTAAAAATCACAAACTATTTCTTCATTGGTTAAATTTTCTGCAAGTATAATATTTGTGGGAACTATCAAACAATTGTATTTTCAGAAGTATAGAATAAAGACTTGTGCCCTTTGGAACAGAAAGTAGTATCTACCTTTTACTTTTTAAAAAATAATTTTAATTCATATTTTTTCACAAAATATTACCATTTTCTTGCATAATAACATACCATTAATAAATCTAAACCTCAATTAAATTTTTCCAATTGTCCTGCTACTATTTATTTTCTGCTCCAAGATAGAATCCAGCAGCCCATTGCATTAGATCTACTGTAGTCTTAGACTTAGTCCTCAGACTTTCTTTGTCTTTTAATACCCTTCTATTTTTAAAAATGTATATTTAAAAGAATTTGCATATTAACCAGATTTGGTGGTGCCTACTTGTAATCTCAGAAGTTGTTAGGCTGAGACAGGATGATCATTGTGAGTTTGAGGCCACCCATGGCTACAAAGTGAGTTCAAGACCAGCCTGAACTGCATAGTGAGACCCTGTCTCAAAAAACAAAAGCAAAACAAAATTAAATAAATAAATAATTGTTTTGAATTGGAATGTTAAAAATACCACACATTTATGTATTCATGTGATATTCTAATACACATACATACTCTATAATGCTCAGTCAGGGTAAACATTTCTGTATCCTCAATTATTTTTTCATTTCTTTATAGAAAAAATATAAAAAATCTATCTTATAGCTTGTTGATACATTATTATCTACAATCTTCTGAGTATAAACTAGAACACCAGTGAAGGTTGCTGATTGTCTTACTCACAGAATACCATAGACCATGTGATTAAAGACAATGGATATGTATTTCTTGTACTTTTGGAGGTTAGGAAAGTTCAGAGTCCATGCAGTTGGGTCTCGGTTAAGCCTTGCTTTATGACTCACAGATAATGCATCCAGCTGTGTCCTCACAACTAGAAAAATAGTGCTTTCTAGTGATATTGAAGGCTAAAACAGCTCCTTGGAGCTGCTTTCATTTAATTATTTTTAAATTACCAGTGCATGTTTGTAGTGCGTAATGATTACATTCACTGTAAGGAATTGGTACATGCATATAATACATCTAAATTCTGCTTCTTTTGTGGTAGTATTCATTCCATTGCCTGGATCATTGGTGGCAATCTTTTATCTGAGTCTTCATAGCCATGTAAGGAGCAAGGGAGTTCTCTGGGGCCCCTTTTATAAAGGCAATAGCATCCTCATACCTAGTTAGCACACTGTCCTCCCCTCCCCCAAGAACAGGCTTCAATGTAGGAATCTGTAGAGGACCCAGACTCCTGGCCAGTTACTTTGTTAACTTTCCTCAATTGAATTGATATCAAATTTTCTCATAAAGAAATAGAGGTAATGTATTTGCAGCAAGAATGCCACAAAAAATATTTTGTGTCTTGCTTATCACATCCCTTGAGGAGGTGCATGATATTCACATAAAAAAATTGAGGCCTATGTATAAAACTACAGATAAAAACAAACAAACACATGACTTTTTGCCTTTAATAAAAAAATACAGTAGCTGAGAGTGGGAATGCATGCCTGTAATCCCAGCAGTGTGAGAGACAGGGAAAGCGGGTTACAAATTTAAACCCAGTCTGTCCTGCTTAGAAATTTAGTAAGGACTTGTCTCTAAATGAAAAATTAATTAATTAATTAACTTAAAAAAGCACTCTTGGTATAGCTCAAGATGAAAACTATAGGTTCAATCACCATTACTGCAAACACACAAAGACATATTTTTCAGGCCAGAAATTAGAGCTCAGGGAGTTATAGATATGTAGTAGCTTTCCAAAATAATGTGATGATCTATATATCATAAATCATGGTTTGTCACATTTCTTCTCTATCAATGATTTGTATATTTGTTATGTATAAAATTTCCATGTAATCTAGAATTGCATACAAAATTTAAAAACACAGAGTTCAATATGTCTTACACTAGAAAGTTGAAATAATTTTACATGTCAAAGGCATTCACAAGTAGAAATTTCAAGACAAAAAATTAAAATGTTACTATGGATAGTGTTGCTCCTCGAAATCAAAGAAGGTGTGATTTGAAGTATTTATGAGGTATTAAAATCAAAGACTAACAACATAATTATTTGCTGGAACCAATACATTAACAATTAGTGCCACATGTTGGCATTAGTAGGTTTTCTTTATAGTTACACATGCCAATCAAATGTAAGTGATATGAAGTAAGAATGATTCTTTGTTTTTAAATTTTAACTATTCTTTATTGAGTAGGGTAACTGTACTCTGAAGAACTAAAAAACCTACCCAAATTGATAAAGTCAATTAGGAAGTTCAGAAATATCTTGGCTTACTGAAATACTGCATGCAGCTACTAGAATATTATTTTAATTATCTTTATATAAGGAAGGGAAGTGCATTATGTAACATATGCATTTGGTTCTTTGTTAAAGTACACATTGTTCCTGGCAATGCAAGCATTATGTAATACATTTTATTTTTTAAATATTAATTTATCCCTGATGAGTTTTAAAAAGGGCCTAATATAAATTTGTACAAATATAAAATGTAGTTTAAAGATGGTTATCTTTACGAAATAGCGGATAAAATTAGAAGATATTACAAGGAGAAAGTATTATTTATTTTAGAGAAAAAATCAACATTCAACTTTATGTAAACTATAGTATATAGGTATATAGTATATTAGCTAAAGAGCTGGTAATTTCTTGAGGTATGGTAAAATATTAAGATGTTTTGTTTGTTCTTTCTCCTGAGACTCTTCAAGCATGTTTTACCTTGAATATGCATTTTGAAGCTTAGAGCTGGACAGGATAGAGTACCTATAGTACACTGGTACTGGGGGTTAATACAAAGAAGTCCCAATATTTTTCATTTAAAACTGAACTCAAAGAAATTAAATGAATGAAAATTTGAATTAGTCAGAAAAATTTTCACAAATAAAAGCACCTGGGAAATCTTACTTTAAATCATGTATGCAATTTGACTACTCATATCAACCTTCCAGGCAAACTGTCTGAGTCTCCATAATATTCTTTCAAGTGGGCCAAGAATATAAGGGCCTGACCACTTTTGACTCAAGACATTTCTTGGGATCATATTTGCAGTGAGTAGCCTCAAGGGACAGAGCAATGTTACTCTCCAGCACAAGCAGCAGGGTTGCTTGCTTGTACTACTATAAAAAAAGAATAAATTTCTTAAGCTTAGTCTTCCTCAGATGTAGCACAGGCCAACAATGATGGTGCATTTAGGAATCTATATTTCCTACAAAGTGCATTTCAGGAAAAGTGTATCCAATGCAAACATGTGCTGAGAGTAACAAAGTCCTTTATCTTTAATCACAATTCTCATATTCTTTGGCAAAATCTATAAAATAGTTACAGTTTAATATATTAGCTTATAAATGGAACAACAACTCCCAGGCTCCTGATACTCATCAAATGCCACCCTAACTTAATAACAAGATCATTTTTCTTCTTAGATCAAAGTAATAATTTTCTCATTGGTGCCACAGATCTTCTCCTTCGTGGTCTATTCTCAAACAATACTCAAAGTAATTCTGTTAAATACAAGCATAATTAAATCACTCCTGTGAGAAGTATTTCAGAAGAGTCTTATTTTAGCATAGACATGATTCATCTTTCAATGTTGTATATTTTAATCTTTGCCTTTTTTCTTTGCTCTTATAAATTATTTTATTTTGAAGAGATTAAAAGCAAATGAGAGAAAACAAAATGGGGTCAGTCAAAACAAAAGGATAGACATAGTACATAACTTAAAACCAAAATACAAGGTGATCCACAATGGTTACCATAATGCTTCTTGTTATCTTTGAAAGAATTACCCATATCATCAGGCATAATAAAATTGATCATAACAGTACAGAACAAAATCAATAAAAACAAAACATTGGATACATAATAGGACTTCAAAAGAAGATAATAGTCAAACCAGAATGAGTATCATAGTGAAACTTACTGTCTTTAAAGTAGTTGCCTATATCCTCAGACTTGACGCTATCAAACAAAACAGATTCAAATAAAATCAGTCCAAACAAGACAGTGAAAGGAATACAGGGCTTCAAATTAAGTTAATAGGAAATCAAAAATAGTTACCATAGTGTGTCCTGCTATCTTTGGAATAGCTGTCCATGCCATCAAATCTAGTACAAGTAGACAAACTGAAACAGAATATAACTGAACTAAACAGAGTGATGAAAACAATATGGGTTTCAAATCATGATACAAGATTAACAATGTCCACTGCCTTCCCTTTCACTTTCACAGGGTGTATTGTACATTTTGTATCCCACTAACTCCTTTAGTTTTTAGATTAGGGAGGCAACCCACTATTCACCTAAGTGACTCTAAACCTTTTTACCCCTGAGCATGATCTCAATTTGTATCCATTTACCTACAAGAGCCTCAAGGATTTCCTTCATTATAGCTGAGTAGTTCTCTATTGCATAAAAGTGTCATGTCTTTCCAACCAATCTGCAGGTGATGG
Organism: Hydrochoerus hydrochaeris; assembly: GCA_004027455.1. Lineage (NCBI taxonomy): Eukaryota > Metazoa > Chordata > Mammalia > Rodentia > Hydrochaeridae > Hydrochoerus > Hydrochoerus hydrochaeris. Next base: position 714,442 of record PVLA01000139.1, on the reverse strand, counting down.
ACAAACTACCCCCACTTTTTTTCTGGTTCCTTGTCACATACAGTGTTGTTTTCTCTTCTTTGACTTTCAGACTATAAACTCTCTATCAGGTTAAATATATTTCTTATATAGAGCATCTTGATGGACCCTATCTCCTGATCCACTCTGCCTGTGTTTCTTTTTAGTATGTATGGAAGCCATCTATATTAGTGATTATGAACAACCTTCTCTGTCTTGTCTCTGCCATGCTATTTTTTTGCTGTTGGTTGTCTACTTTTCCCCTTTATTCTACTGTCTGCCCCCTCTGACACTGTTCCTGAAACCATGGTCTTTTTTCTCTTTCTCTAGAATGTCCTTCAGTATATTTTTTAGTGTTGGTTTGGTGTTGATGAACTCCCCCAGTTCCTCTTTGTCATGGAAACATCTTGTTTTTCCATTAATTTTGAGAGAGAGTTTTGCAGGATATATCAATCTGGGTTAAAGGTTATTTTCTTTCAGGGCTTGGAATACTTCACTCCAAGCTCTTCTTGATTTGATGGTTTGTGTTGAGAAGTCTGTCATGATTCTGATGTGCTTTTCTTTATAGGTGATCTCTTTCTTTTTTTCTGACAGTTTTTATTCTTGTGTTGAATTTCTGGGATCTTTAATATTATATGTCTGGGGTAGATCTATTTTGTTTATAGCTGCCTGGAGTTCTGTATGCCTCATATATCTGAATATCATTTCCTTTTCCTATGCTTGGGAAGTTTTCTTTAATTATTTCTGTAAATAGCCTTTGTGTTTCATTTGTGTTTATCCCTACTTCTTCACTCACATTTTCTATTCTTAAGTTATAGAGACTCTTGTCATCTTCTAGCCTTTGTATTGTTACTTCCTGGTTCCTTGTTATTTTTAAGAAAACTTTCCTTTCAAGATCACAAGTTGCAAACCTGTCTCCAAAGTTTGATAGTGTATTTTTAGTTTCTTTCAAGCAGTTTTGCCATGTTTCAATGGAGTTTTTAATTTCCTGGTAATCTCTTTCAATCTGTTTCATGTATTTTAAATTTTTTTATATGATTCATGGGAGGTTTCTCTCCTTTTTTTCTGCAACTCTATTCTTCCATCTGTGTCTTCTTGAGAGGTACTTAACATTTCTTTTATTATTTTTCTTATATCTTCCTTTACTTGTATTAGTATTTATGTTTTAGGTTCTGTTATAGTTTCATAAAGTTGTTTCTTTACGTCAGATGCTGTTGCTTCAGAAACTACAGGTGTGCGATTCCTGATCTCTTCTGTATTTACTTCTCCTGGGCCAGTACTGCTGCTGCTTGGGTTGGAGGCTGGAGACTGCCTTTGGTTCTTCCTCTTGTCATGTTCCTGATTTCTTCCAGAAAAGTGGGTAGTGTGGTCCCCAGCACTTCCTGTATTGGTTATAATTACTTTTAAGCATGCTAGCTAGGTATTTCTGCCCTCCCCAGTCTGCTGGTGACCACTGAAGTATAAGCAAGGGTGGGGCAGGCTGGCCCCTCACTTCTGAGCTGGTTAACCACTGTGAGTCTTCACCACATTAGTGTGAGTCATGTGGTGGGGTTAGTTAGGGATAGCTTTAGGGAAATGCCAGCCTTGGCTATTGGACCATGCACAGGGGCAGGTCTCAGTCCAAGCAATTTTCATCAATCTGCTTTGCACTAGAAGTGTCTGATTGAAGCCAGCTACAGTTCTGGTTCTGGGCTTATTCTGCCTGACTCCAAAATGGCACCCAGCCAGTTGCCCACTCCCATGGGAGGACTGAGTCCTTCACACTCACTGCCAGCCACTGCAGTTTTCTGTTCCAGTGCTCCCCTCTGCCACTGCATCTTTCTGCCAAGGCCTTCAGGCTTGCCAGCCACCTGCTTCACTGTGACCATGCATCTCTGAATTCTAGTGGTGCTTCTCAAAGCACAGTGGGACCAGCTCTGGTGAAAGTGCCTCTGGCTACCAGCTTCTGTTTAAGTTTTTCTTTTCTCTTCTTTTCTTTTCTTTCTTTTCTTTTTTAATTCCCTCTGTGGACTTTGATTCTCACTTTAGTTTCTTCCTGGGTCGAGGGGACCCATTTCTTTTCTTCTGGTCTTCTCCAGAATGCTATATTCCAACATCTGGGCTGTTTATCTCAGAAAGGCTCTATATTCTGCTGTTTACTGTTCTGCCATCTTCCCAGAATCCTCAAAGAATGAATCTTTCAACAATGAGTGAGAAAATAGTTCTAAGAATTTACATTAGCAGAGAATCCTTTTAGATTTTGTGGTATTTATTTTTTCCTATTAACTCAATTTTATTTTCTTGTATTTTATATTTAAACTTCATCTTTTACTATAATTAAACATTTTTAGGAAAACATTTGAAATGTTCACTTAGCACCATTGCTTGTCCTGTTTGAAAAAAGTTTAAAAAGACAAAAAAACTCAATTAAAAATTCAGGATGACTCATGGTACTGTTGGTTTTTGTGAAGTCCTAGGAACTAATCATTGAAACCAGAGGTGGGAAGTACAGACAGGCTTTGTGGATCAGTTGCATGGATACTAGTTAGCAACCCATGCAACTCTCCTTTCACTGAAGACTCACACTGACCCTTGACACTATATCTTTCCACTCTTTCACTGACCAGCTTCTTTCATAACCTGACTCATTTGGTGGTTCTTTCAGAGTGTAGACTATGTGACTATTAATCCTGATACATCAACTTGATTAGATTAAGATTAAGATTAGTGGGTCTGTAAAGCATTGTATTTGGGTGCTAAGAGGCATGACCTTTGTGTTGCATATGGTTCCTGGACATTTTCCTCTTCGGCACTGTTACCATATTCTACTTTCCAGCTTATATGAACAAGTTATCTTTGCTCCACCATGCATTTCCATTGTGAAGTTTCTGGTTGAGGGGGAAGTTCACTAGCCACAGACTGAATCCCCTGTAACTGTCAGCCACATTAAGCCTCTTTCTTTAAATTGTGGGTGTCAGTATTGCGTGTCAAAAGAAAGGAAGGTGATTAACACACCCTAAAAATCGTCACCCTATATTCTGTTTTCCTTAGATGACCCGCTCTGTGTTTGAGTGTTTATAGTTCTGAACATTTATAGAAGGTCAGATTTTATGAGTGAGTTCACACTCACCAAAGAGATTACTGCCCAGATAATCCTGTTTTTTTCTTAAAACAGTCACATATAGGTCAAACAATGGTAACTTTTGCAAGGCAAGTAGCCCTTTGCTTGTTCTCTAAGTAGGATGCAATGTACAGAACCTTAAAAGAGAAGAATGAAGATGAGTAAGGCAGATAACTTGAAAGATAATATCTGCTGTTTACTACATATAGTCACTTAATGGTACATTGCTGTACTTCATAAAAAGCACAAGAAAAAATATGTCCCACACTTAGCTCTAACTAAATTTACAAAATATTATTCCACTAACTTTTCTTAAAGTTATTTAGATATTTCCTGACAAATATTCAAGGGAATATACATGAAGTTAAATATGTTTATTGTTTGATTCAGTAAGTGAGTTGTCAAAATGTTAGTTTTTAGTATAATTTAAGTTTATAATGATTAAAGTACTCTTGGGCTGTGGATAAAGCACAGCACTAGAGCCCCTGTCTGGCAAACGTGTTTGATCTCCAGAACCTAAAATAAAATAAAATAAAATATTCCTGTAATTTTAAGTTAACACCAGTGATGTTCCATATGATTTCTTTCTTGTGAGATGCGTTTTATCCTTTCAAAATCAAAACACCTCTGAACACAAAAGATTAAATTTCTCCATTTTTTCACTATGATGCATGTAAATTGCATCAAAACTAGTTGTACAGTAAACCAAATCTGTCATTGGAGTTACTCATTAGCATTGTGTATGTCTCTATGGTGGCCTGTTTCTCAATATTTAATTTGGTGTGAGAGGATAGCAGGCGAGTGTTGATGTAACAGGTTAGTATAAAACTGTCAAACATTAAAATAAGAGAGTTTCCAGATTAAAACTACACAAGATAAATTAACTTTTCCTAATTGAGTATACCTCATATAAATTTTCTCAATAGAGGGCCAATAATTTGATCAAGTGGGGGAACTCTTACAGTTTTCAGTAAAAAACTGTGTATCTTTACATGTCATTGAATCTGCTGCATGTTTGAACAAAGTATTTTTTTAAAATTGTATTCTGTTTTGTAGAATAACTGTCCCTTATCATCTCATGCTGACTCTAATTTCCCCAAGAATACTGTACGGGTTGTCAATCTTTAGACTTCTAGCATCTGAGATTTGATGATATATGTTCAGTAACATTTCTTTAAAATAAACACTGATCCTCCAGCTGGCCTCACAAATGCATCCTTGCTCTCTGTCACATCGTCTTCCTGTGACCTTGCCCATTCCAATGGTGCCCATTGCAATGACTCCCACCTACAGGATCATGATGCTTCCATTCCAATCTTTAATTATCATTAATTTATCCCCCAAATACTTCTCTCATCGTTTCCTTGTCTTTAACTTTTTACCAACTAATACCATCAACTATACACTTCATTCAAATTTAAAGCTTAGGAATAATCCTAGAAATCCTCTCTTTGCCATCACTAAATCCTATCAACTTACTATTCAAAATATATTTCAAATAGATATATTTCCTCCATTAACTTTATTATCACTCTAGTTCAAGTCAAATTTATTTTTCATGAAATTCATGACAGTAGCAACTCAGTGGGCTCCTTTTCTTCCACTCTTTTCCTCTTTTATTACTTTCTCTTCATAACCAGTAAAAACTGTTTATTAATTTTGTGAAATTTATTATAGAATTTTAAAGCATTTTAAATGTTTTACATTTTAAGTTTAAAAATCTCCAATTACAACAAAAATTCTTCAGTTAGATTCACAAGTCTTTTTGCAAGCTCCCTCCCTTTCCAGGACAATGTGAGGTCCATCTCTTTATTTTTGGGGACTGCGGGTACACTTAGCCCATTTACAGTCTTGATGAAAACAAGACATTTTTTTTCCTTTTTTTTTTTGCCATCATGTATGCTGTTCCTTCTAGTGAGAAGGCTCCTTCTCATTTACATGGAAAACTTGAAACTTAATTGCAACCTGCATAATAGAAACAATAGTAATATCAGTAACCCTCCCTTTCAAGGAACTAAACTCTGCCATGATCTTGTCTGTCTTCTTCCTGTATCTGTTATCTTTGGAGGATGTTGTTACAGCTCTAGAACTTGATTGCTGCAATATTAGAGGAAAGAAATTCATTGCCTAACACTTAATATTGGCCTAAAAACTTGTTTTGATTCACCAGCAAAATTTAACAGATTTTTAAATTAAAGAATAAAATCGTATCTAATTAAGAAAATGAACTGTTTTAGGATATATGAATCAGTGAGTGATAAATATTAAATAAACGATAGTAATAAAAGTTCTCTTGAAAGCATGATTTCTTGGGTGTGTGTGTTGGCATACACCTGTATTCCCAGTACTTGGAAAGCTGAGGCAGGGGGATCACTTTGATTTGATGTCATCCTTGCCAACATAGGGAATTCAAGGCCTGTCTGAACAACATACTAAGATCCTATCTCAAAAAAATAAAAAATAAAATACCTTAATTAATTAATTAAAAATTAAAAACTTATTAAAAAATCATGAGTTGAGTTTGTACATCAGAATTCAGTTTTTTACTGATCCTAATCCTTGTTTTATTTCCAAAGGTTATATTATATAATTGTATTATGAAAGAAATTCATATGTGAACAACTATTTACACAATATAAGAAATTTACAATTATGTAGTATCAGTAGAGTATCTATTTAGAAGTTTCTCCTCTAAACTTTTTCTGTTGAAACTCATTGGTTTGTTTTCCTTTTCTTCTCTCAAAGCAGCAGCTGTGAGTTTGACATTTGTACTACCCTGGGATGCCTGATTTCATTTGCAAAGCATATCTCACTTTTACAAGTGAGGTAACATTTCAGTTTTACAAATGAAATATCATGAACTAAGTTGTATATGCAGATCTCACAGCCGGATCCTCTATTTTATCCCATTTCCACAAATCTGTATCTCTTACAAAATAATTGCATTACATCAGTTAAATCTTTTGCTTCAGAAAGAGAAAGCTGTCTGCCCAGGTTGCTTCTGATATTTTGTATGACAAGCAGTACTCATATTTGGAGTGCTGGTCATGCCTATAGGCATGCTGAAGAGAGCCGGTCCAGGAAGAGCAAATACTCATCATGCCTGGGTGCTTTTCTACACTTAGTTACACTGAATTTGTACCATATCCTTGACACCTGGGAACAAACACAGTGGAAACGCAGTAACATAGTCTAGAGGAAACACTGGCCTCAGAATACTTAGGGCTTAGGTTAGTGCTTATTTTAGCTCCCTCTCTGACACAGTTGAGCTAATTCTCTATTTTGCTCCACCTCTCCATAAAATATGCAGTTAATCTAAATGGAATGGAATATCTCTACTCTCATTTTCAGTAACTAACTTTCTATCTCAGCTGAAACAAACAGCATTATTGAAATATTATGTTTCACTGTGTTAACATACATTGAACACTTAATTATGTGTAGTTCAGATGTCTGTTTACTTATATTCCTAACATTTATGCCTTTGTCATTTACATTTTAGTGATATTATTTTCTTCTTAAAAGTGTTTTACACAGATATAGGTTTTAAAATAATGTTATTCTTTCAACATATACCTAAAATTATGTGAGCTCTACAGATGTATTTGGAGAGTTAAGGAATGGATTAGTACTAGTTAGAGAAAATAATACAGGGAATATACTACATACCATATAATAATATATAGGGAGCATATTGTATGACATATATCATAAAATAAAATATATTACAGGGAACATAATACACTATTAGGGAATATATTAGGACTAGGATGTGTTAATAATAAAATATCCTTTCAAATTTATTTTAGCATTTCCTGAATAGTCTGAGTATGAGTTGATCATTTCTAAGAAATTATGACCAAGGTTTGTTGAAAGAGTTACCTCAAGGACCTGGGGTCTGTGTTTGGGGAATCCCGTTCCATGATTCTCCAGTTTCCTTTATCCTAAGCTGTTTCATACCACCTTGCAATCTTTCCTGGTGGTTGTGTCTGCACATCTGGGTAGAACACTTAAAAATAACCTTATTGTTTTTTAAAGTTGTCATTCAACTCTAATTGTTCATGTGGTAATTCCCACCTAGTTGCTAGTGTTCACAAATTCCGAGAGAATGTAACTCTGAATTCAATCTTTGAAGGCGGTGAAAAACACTTATTTGGTATCTGTAAAATGTATTGGAAGGCACCATTTGAAATAGTGCTTTGTTTTACAGTTGAAGTAAGTCACCAACCCGGAAAACAGTGACTATATGTTAAAAGGGTTTGGCACAATAAATTTTGAAAACTGCAATACATATTCACAGTCAATGTGTAGAACAGTTTTAAGAAGCAGAAAAAGAGAAGCCTTTGTTCATATGTTTACTGTTTTTCTACTTGTGACTTGAGAGTCTCTGAAAGTTTGCCATGATTTAGGTTTGTGGTCCTCTTTCCCTTCTGGATCATACTGTGCTATGTGTGTTGAATGTTTTAGGTGATAAGTATACTGTGTTATTTACACTTTTGGTGAAAATGAGGTTGTGAAGCCCATACTTAATAGAAGAGATGGGACTCAAACTAGAGTGGCCTGACCATTAAATTGTAACATAATAACTCAAGCTGAGCTTATTTGTATAATTCAGTGGGTTTTTATTTTATTTTGCTTGTTTTTTTATTTAAAGGTAAGTTTGGTTGGCTTGGGGAAAAAGCTTTGGTGAATTTACAGAAAGTCAGTTATTAGTTTTAAAGTTGCAAACACATAGAATTTAAATCAGCAGTTAAAGACTTTACCAATAAAAAAATTTGTCTATGATAAACTCCCAATAGTCTCATTTTAACAGTGACTTTATATTCAGTATTTCATAAAAAAATTCCTCTCAATCTATATACATATCATGAAATTCTATTTTACTTTTACTTTATTACATAAATATATTTTATAGATGGTGAAACATAAATATAAAACTCACCCAAACAAATTATTACAACTTTTAGAAGTCCAAAGAAGATTAATTATACCTAAACATTGACAGGAATGTAAGCTAGTACAACTACTATAGAAACTACTCTGAAAATTCCTCAGAAAACTACTAGAAATTCCATTTTATCAAGCTGCCCCTTTCTAGGTAAATAAAGATTAAACATATTGTATTATTTCCCAAAAAATTGTTTCAAATTAACTTTCTGTAACATAACTCTTCCACAGTCTCTCACTACAAATGGCACACAGTTTTCTTGGATTTAAATTTTTAAATTTTTATTAATTCAAATATATTACAGTTCCAAATAATTTTTATATGGACCTATTTGCAGTACACAATGTTTACACTACTTTAGGAAGTTGGTCTGTGCATATAATATATCCCTTTACTTCCTCTTCTTCCCATTCCCTCCATCTCTTGAACCCCTTCTCATTTGAGAAAGATTTATCTCCCTAATTGCTGTTAATTATATTTTATTTTGCTCTTCATTTATAATTTGAGTTTCTCATATAAGAGAAACCATGCAATACTTAAGCTTGTGTGTCTGATTTATTTCACTTAAGATGTGGATCTTGACTTGCTGCTTCCTGCCTTCTGCCTGCCATGAGCTGTTTCTCCTTTACAGTCTTCCTCTGCCATGCTATTCTGCCTTGGAGCCAACCAAAAAACTATGAGCCAAATTAAATTTTTCTTCCTTTAAAAAAAAAATGGATCTCATTGAGCATCCATTTTTCTACAGATGACTCAAATTTATCTTTGTATATGGCAGAATAGTACTCCTTGCATATAAATATCATCTTTTCTTTATCAGTTCATCTGTTGATGGACACCCAGGCTGCTTATAAAATTTATCTATTATGTATTATACCGCTATAAACACAGTATCAAATTAATATTATGCCTTTAAAGTTGGGGCAGCTACCTGGATGAGGAATAGCTGGATCAAGTGAAATTTCTATTTTTAGCTTTTGAGGAATGGGTAGTTGTACTAGTTTACATTCCCACCAATATGGAAGGGTTTTTCTTTCCCCACAGTCTTGCCAGCATTTGTTATTATTTGATTTCTTGATGACAGCCATTCTTTCTGAAGTAAGATGGAACCTTAGTGTTGTTTTAACTTGAATTTTTCTAAGGGCCAGTGATGTTGAATATTTCTTCATGTATTTATTGGCTATTTGTACTTACAGTTCCAAATTATATACTAAATAATTTTGGCCACCAATTTAAAACATGCTTTAAGAAACTGAAAAACAAAATAGAAATTTCAAATGATTTGCTTTTCCTGATCTTGTAAAAAGTTGATTATGAATTTAAATTAGATTATGAATTTAAATTTTTTAAAAAGTATTTATTACCATAAAAGATATAGTGTCATCATGCTCCCTCCAAATATTCCATTTTTCTTGCCACTTTGTATCAGTTCTGGAAATCCACTCTCATGATGTCGTACAAACTGTGATTAAAACAAAAACATAGATAATGCTACAGTCAAGTGCCATTCAACTGGAAAGCAGCTGGTAAAAACATTACAGTGTGTATTTTTTCACTTTCTTCACTGAATCCAGCATGGTATATGACTTCTGTTCACTCTCCAAAGTCAAAATGGTAATGAATGCTAAATATTTTGAATCATTAAATAAATCAAAGAAGCCATAACAGTGTAGCTAAAGATACTCTAGAAATAGGACATGAGGGATTTAGCACAGTGGCTCAAGCGCTTGCCTGATAAGCACAAGATTGTGAGTTCAATCCCCAGTATCACAGAAATAGGACATGTAGAACTTCTTCAGAAAGTGGCAAGAATAATAGGATATGAGTGTTTGATGTAGGTGGGGGATTTTTTTTTTTGATGGAAAGTAATGATACAGTGTTTTTATTGTGTTTTTTAATAAATGTGAGCATTCATACATTTTTGTTCATACCACACATGTGTCTTGAGACCAATAAATTGACAATATTCTCTAGGCAGTAAGGCTTTGGAGATAATGATTTTGATGCTTTCAAATGACTATAGATAAGTGTTAAACATTTCCACATAAGAAGAGAACTTATTATCTGATGGTAACTCTGTATACCAAACTCATGGGCTAAGAATTAATAAAATTTTAACAGCTGGTAAGATAGATAAGGTGATACAGGCAGTTGAAAGATGATACCTATTCTCAGCCTGGTGGTGGGGGTCTTATATCCGCTCTTGGAATCTGTGTAACGCAGTGGTGGTGGAAGTAATGATGTGTCATTGAGTAGACTGAGTCTTATGAAATCAGAAGCATTTTGTGTAAGTTTGTTATGGATTAAAAACTGGTGGTCAACTTAACGCCAGCTGAATTAAATCAGCATGGTGCTAAGTGTAAATGGCCCACCTAAGGAAAATTGCCAGCATAAATAGAGACACGGAGAAGAAGAGGAGGCATTGTGGGTTCTTGTTCTCCTGGGGCCAATTGTTCTCCTGGAGGAGCTTGTCATACTGGCTTCCCTGATGTGGATTTGGCCACTATCACTGGAGGAGTTCAGGACCTTGTCGTTGAAAGTGATTGTGGTTCACTTTGGGGGAGCTCTGCTCCTTACATTGAACATTGCTTCCTAGCTCCAGAGGGGAAGATGTGTGCTGTTTAAACTCCAGGAGAAGCTTGTCACACTGGCTACCTGACATGTACTTGATTGTTCTCATCATTGGAGGAGCTGAGGACCTCGTTGCTGAGGATGCCGGTCGTAATTTTCAGGGGAGTTCTGGTCCTTACTTTGCCTGTCACTTCTTGGCCCAGTAGAGAACCGGCAGCCTACTGGCACAGCTCCTTCATCACGCTAGCCTAGACTTTAGCTTCCACTGCTGACCTTTGGGCCTTCCTAGAGCAGCTCTGTAAAACAGACTTGCATAAGTCCTTGTTGTGGGCTCTAGACCTCCAGTTGGACTCATGGGAGGCACTGTCAAGGGCTCTAAGTCTTCAGCTGGACTCATGCAGGACATTGCTGTGGGATCCAGGCCCATGGCTGAATATTCTGGGTCTTGTGTTGTGGACAGATTTCCTGCACTTTCTTGTATTAAACTCTGGGTGACCATCATAAAATAGTATTGTAAATTCTGTGTCCTGTCTGTAATTGTTCTCCTTGTGAAACCCAACTGCAACAAACTTTTAACAACCAAACAATGAATATTAATCATTAAATTTTATTAATTTTGTTACTACCATTAGACATCCATGAATTTAAAACCTTTAATACTCTACCACATTTCTAACATTACTTATGAAATCAGAGTTGGAATCAGAGGATCATATTTGAGTTTAGGGATTTATTATAGTGTATTTATTATAAGTATTTACTATAAATACTTGGGATTCATTGAGTCTCTTCTGTGAATTTAAAGTTTTCATTCAATTTTGAAAAATTTAAGTAGATGGACATTTTGTTCTTCAAATATGTACTCTACCTAATGATCCCAAACCTCCTTTCTTTGTGTTACACCATTTAGATGTATGTTATTTGTAATTGTTCCACAGCCCACTGATGTTATATGTCTTTTGTCTTCTTTTTCCCTCTTCTGTGTTTTGTTTTAAATACTTTTTATTTAAAGGCATTTAAATGAAAAAGCACTGCCTTATTCACTGTTATTCCCAACTCAGTAGTTTTCACCACTCCATGTTTAAGTTGGTCTTTTAAAATTATTAGTATTTATATTTAGTGCATTTAGCTGTGGTTCTGAAGTTGTTATAACTTCTTTAATGTTTCTGTCTACTAAATCCATCATCTCTGTCATTTCTTAGTTGGCTTCAATGGTTTGGGTTTTATTTTGGTTGTGTTTACTATGAGTTACATTTTCCTGTTTTTTTTTTTAATGCCTTGATATATTTTATTGCATCATAGATACTGTGAATTTTACTTTTTAAGCTGCTGGATCTTTTATTCCTATACATATTTTTTTAAGCTTCATTCCAAAGTGGTTAAGTTAGTTGAAAGTAAGCAGATCCTTTCAGATATTGCCATTAAATTTTGTCAAGCAGGATTAGTGCAGTGTGTTCCCTTGCGCTAATAGTTACCTCTGTGACACAAAATTCTTCTGAGTAGTCCACAAAGTGTCCCTTAGATTATCACAGTTTTCATGCTGGCTGACCAGATCAATAACTGGTCCTAGTCATTTGTGATCTCCAAAGATTGTTTTTCCTCTAAACCTTTAGGTGGTTCTTTTTCCATTCACGTGAATTTGCTCAAACACATGTCTTAATTACTATTCGGATGAGTACGTGAGAAGGACTACAGCAGAGCTCCCAAACTCATCCAAACTCCAGAATCCCCTTCTGTGAGCCCCCGACACGGCCTCCCAAGCCCCACTTCCGTTTCAGTGTCTGGGCTTCACCTGCCCCATGCCACTGCTATTTGGCCTTCACATTCTCTAAAGGCTGTAAACTAGGAACAAATAAGTTTCCACCCACATTTCAGAAATTAGGCTTTCTGTGTCTGAGGTTGAATATCTTGAAAATCATTGTTCCACATATATTCCATAATATTTTATTTCTTTCACATTCACAAATCCAGAAAAATGCCCTGTCTTCTATACCATCTTCCAGATCATTTGGAAACATAGTGTGATGAGGATTAAAAAGTATTCTAAATATCCCAAATCAGACTATATTAATATGGAAGCTGAGCTTTGTTGGTTGCTGTACTTGAAAGCTCAGAATTTAAAACAACAAAATTCAGGTGGGCCGGGGATATCACCATAATCCACTCTGTCTCAGATCTGCTGTCCTTATGTCCGTTCTCTTGTTCCTTAGGAAATGTTAGAATGGCAACCAACGCCGCACATATCTCGCAATCTCGCTGTCATAGATCTTCTGCTTTCTAATAATTTCACAGAAAATGTCACTTACTCTCACTTAATGGATGAAGTGTCTTTCCCTGAATTTACAATGTTAGGTTTTTTCCTTTTAAACTAACATAGATTAAGAGAACAGGGAAGACTCCAGATAAAAGAACTAATTCTGTTAGCCTAAAAATGAAACACTATGCAGCCAGGAGAGACAGAGATACACAGAGATACAGACAGAGTGACAGAGAGACAGACAGAGAGATAGAGACAGACAGAGAGAGAGGCAGAAATAGAGACAGAGACAGACACTGATTCCGAGAGATACAGACAGACAGAAAGAGAGAGACTGATTCTTATGGACTTATTCTATAATTGTCTAAAACTTAAAAGGAAGAAAGAAATGAAATGACTTTTATGAAATGACTTTTGTTTAGGACATGTTAATAATTGCCTTTTCAGTAAGCTCAGATACCATCTGATTATGATTAAACAGACCTAGTCTCTTGCACTTTATAACATTCAAATGACGAATACATTTTTAGTATCTTTTATTTTGTCACGAATTCTCCAAATCCTCATATTGGTTTAGTGATTGTACTTTCAATAGCCCAAGCTGCAATTTCAAAGTATAGAAAAAAAATTCACTGATTAATCCTCTGTTTATAGTTGCTTTACTTTAGAAAAATAAATTCTCATATTTTATTAGCAGTTTGAAGATTCTGATGTTGACACAAGAAAATAGTAAGTGAGGACTTTTCCATCCATATAATTCTTTATCTACTGCTCACAGAAGAAGACAAAATTTTCCTTGGTTTACTTCTTTCCCAGGCAGAATTAAATCAGCCTTTGTGTAATTTTGTATGCTCAATTCCCATATGAGTAAAACATTTTATACATAAAACTCTCACTTGCTAAGGCAGTAATTTTCATTTTGTATTTTTCATGAGAGGAGTTTCATTATTATTTTTTTCCAATACATCATGGGCTTTGTAAAATAACATTGAATTATTAAAATAATGATTACATACTAGGAAATCGCAGCAATATCAATTGATAGGAAGGTTTCTAGACACTCAATATCTCTGTTCATCTCATAATAGCAATGATTTAAGATAAACAGTGTATATAATTGCAACCAATTAATCGCCCCCTTATTATAGCAAAGTATAAATTATGCCTAATGTTTTTCATCATCCCTTTCATAAGGATATAAATGGATATACTTGATTATTTCTTTCACAATATACCCTTCATGAAGTTATGGAAAGATAAGAAAGTAGCTTTATTGTTATACTCAGAGTTACAGCCACCACCAGCACCTCGTCTGCTGTGACCTGAATCTGAAATACATGACCTCTTTCCTTCTCTTTTTTTAGGATTAAAATTAAAGTTACAACATGTATATGTTTTCTAACTTATTTATGCAATTTTGTGAGCTAAGATTCTGTTCATATTCTCTTCCATCCTAACAGATGCTTATTTCTTTCAATCTAAGGTAATCTTCCTTCAATCACTCCATTTGTGTCTTTAGGTGCAATAAACATCTTTTAAACAATATTTACTTCTCTGCATTATTTAAGCTACTTTGCATGCAGAGAAAAATTGGAAAAGAGAATTTGAAGTTATTAATGTGTTTATGTGTGTGTGTTTAATGAGAGAGAGAATAAAAAGTAGAAGCAAAACAGTTTAAAATATTGAATTTAAAATATTAAAAATATTTTGGACTTTATCAAATGTCATAGTTTTAAATTATTATACCATTATATTTGCTATAGGGAACAATAAATCTGAGAACAACAAACAGTTACAGTAAGAGGGTGTTACTTTCTTTTTTCTTCCCTAATTATATTTTTTATACAGGTAGCCTCTTTAAAAATATAATCTTCCACCTCTCCATGAGTTTTATGCTGTTCTTGGACTAATATATGTTAAGCTTCAAAATCTTCTCCATTGTTACTGTTCACATAGTCAACAACCAGACCTTTAGATACATTGCTTTTTAAAATATATGTTTTTGTTTCTAAAGGACCAAAAGTATGCATGTATGTGCCATAAAATCCTAGTATTTATACTATTAAATGCTTGAGGTCTCCAATTATCTCACATTTTCTAAGGCTACATTTATCCATTTTTTTTTTATTTGCAAGATGTCAAATAGCATCCTGTAGATGGTTTTGGCAAGAAGTGTGTCTCCCAGAATCATCATCAGCCAATAGCACATAGGACTAACGAGGTGCAGGCGTTCATAGACATCCAGTGCTATAAGAGACATGTTCTCTGGAAAACATACTATGCTCTGCTTGATCATGTCTATCAGCATTTTTCCACTAGATTATAAAGTAGTTGATTGTCATTGGGCATAAACAATTTCTGCATCATATCATGGCTTAGTCTTCTGGTGAAAAATATTTTTATATCTCACTGTAAAATTAAAACTGCAGTCATGTAAAGACCACATAGTGACAATTATTTTTCTCACTTATACCTATAGTTTACATGTGTGTGAATATCTGTATTTGTGAATCAAATTTTCAGTAGTTATACTTATAATAACCAATAATGACACAATTCACAGATTCCTTTTATTTTTACCTCCTGCTTCATCAGCAGAAATAATTTTGATTAAGATAAATTTTCAGATTCTATTTTAGTAGTACAAATATTGAACTCTTATGTAATAAATAAAATAGTATACATATTACATAAAACTCTGAAAACTGGTACTTAGTAACTATCACATTATAATGCCATCAAACACATCAGACTTTTGACTGTATTCATCAAAATCTCACAGAAAATTTTGCTGTCTTGTTCTACACTGATAAAAATCTTGACAAAGTACCAATTTTGGAAGTTAAACAATTTTAAATGGAAAATTAAAACCAAATATTTTTTGGACTTTTAAAGATTGATTTTGGATTGGAGTCTTCATTCTTTTTTTAATTTTATTTTAAAGAGAATAAGACAAAACAAAATGAAACAATGAAATCAATACAGGACTTCAAAACAGGATAACAGGAAATCAACACTGGCTACCATAATGCCTCTCGTTATCTTCAAAATAGTTGCCCATACCGTGAAGACATAATAACATCAGACAAAACAGAACAGAATAAAACCAATCAAAACAAACAAACAAAAAGTGAAAGTGATACAGGCCTTAAAAAAATAGGAAATCAACAATGGCAAGCATAATATATCATGTTATCTTCAAAACAACTGCCCATACTATAAGACATAATAGAGTCAAACAAAGCAAGCAGAATAAAACCAAGTAAAACAAAACAATGAAAATGATACGAGACTTCAAAATAAGTTAATAGGAAATTGACAGTGGTTATCACCTTCCCATTCTCCTTTCACTTTCAAAATATCTATTGAACATTTTGGATCCCACTAATTCCTTCAGTTTTTACACTAGGGAAACAACACGATGTTCACCCATGGGAGTCCAAACCATTTCACTCATGGGCATCACCTCAGGATGCATCCATTTACCTACAAGAGTCTCAAAGTTATCCTTCTTTATAGCTGAGTAGCTTTCTTTCCATTGTATAAAAATACCATGTCTTTCTTTTCCACTCTGTGGTTGATGGACAAGCTATTTCTTCTTTGTTCTGGGTCTTTGTTGCCTGGGGCATTGTCATGTCTTCTCTGACCTTCAGTCCATGAATTTTCTTTTAAATCAAATGTGTTTCTGGTATACACCATATTGATAGATACTGTCTCCCAATCCACTCTGACCATCTTTCTTTTTATTGGTGACTTGTGGCCATCTACAGTAATGGTTATGACCAACATGAACTGGCTCATCTCTGCCTTGCTATCTTCCTGCTGTTAGCCCCCACTTTCCCCTGCATTCAGTTGCTACTCTGCTCAGTGATCCTCCTGTGTTCCTGGAGCCCTGGTCATCTTTATCTCTCTCTAGAATATCCTTTAGCACTCTTTGTATGGTTGGTTTGGTAGTCATGAACTCCTTCAGTCATTCTTTGTCATGGAAGAATCTTATTTCTCCATTAATTTTGAAAGCTAGTTTTGCAAGGTACATCAGTCTGTGTTGGAAGTTGTTTTCTTTCAGGACTTGAAATACTTCACTCCAAGCTCTTCTTGACTTGATGGTTTGTGTTGAGAAGTCTGCCATGATTCTGATGGGTTTTCCTTTATAGGTGATCTGTTTCTTTTTCTCTAATGGCCTTTAATATTCATTTCTCATGATGAATTTCTGAGATCTTGATTGCTATATGTCTGGTGTAGATTTGTTTTGGTTATGGCTAGTTGGAGTTCTAGATGTCTCACTTAACTGTATGTCAGGTTCTTTTCCCATGCTTGGGAACTTTTCTGCTATTGCTTCTGTAAATATTCTTTTTATGTTATTTGTGTTGACCCTGCTTTTTCACTGATGCCTACTCCCCACCTTTTATTTATTTATTTTTTGCATTGTCTTGTAGTCACTGAACTGTTATTTCCTGGTTCCTTGTTATTTTTGAAATCTTTCCTTTCACAATCACTAGCTACAAATCCATCTTCAAGGTCTGAAAGTCTATCTTCAGTTTCTTTCAAGCAGTTTTGGCAGCTTTCAATGGAGTTTTTAATTTCCTGTATATCTCTTTGAATCTGTTTCACACATTGCAGTTGTTTCCTTATTCATTCAAGGTTTCCATCATTTTCATATGCTCCTTTTTTCTATGACATCTTTAGATATGCTCAGCACTTCTTTCACTAGGTTTGTCATTTGTTCTTTTACCTGAGATATAATTTTTCCTCTGATTACTTTTCCAGCCTCATGAAATTGTTAGGTGCAATTGTTTCAGGTACTATCCTTTCAGAAGTTTCAGGTGTACAACTTTCAGTTTCTTCTGATTCAGTGTCTCCTAGACTTATTCTGTGTGGGCTGCAGGTCTGAGAATGCCTTTTGCTTCTCTGTTGACATTTTCCTGGGTTCCACAAGATGAGCTTGTTGTGGGATCCCAGGTGCTTCCTTCATTGACCACCCATCCACAATATAGGGGAATGAGTCAGGCACCTGGGTTTCTCCTAAGTTTCCAGAGAGGTGGTGGAGTGTGGGGTGGACTTCTCCAGACACATGTGGCTACACTGAGGCTCCCCCGATAGTGACAGGTCAGCAGGAGCTCGCCTGGCTGGTTCTCTCAGCCAGTGCTGGCTACCATTCTCCAGCAGTAGCTGACAGGCTTGTGGAGGTGTCTATATTCAGTATCCTCCTGGTGTTTACAGTTCTGTCATAATGTCCATGTTTCATCCCAGAGATGTGCTTGGTATGGAATTGACCTTGGCCTCTGGATGTGGGGCTGGGACTTGATTTCTGTTGGTGGAGTTCTCTGGAATGCAATTGCTGACTCCTTGCTGCTGCTTCAGATACTTCCATTTTATTGGCCTCATTGATTAATTTGCCCTCCTGAGGTGTGTGCATCTGTGTGCTGGGCTTTGTCCAGGGTCTTGGGGTTCCCCTAGGTCTTACACTCTTCCAGGTGGCCTGCCCCCAGGGATTTAATGGAGGGGCACACAGCACGGACTCATTGTCTTCCAGCCTGCCTACCTTCTGGGATGCAATCTGGAACCTTGATTCTTAAAATAATATATCTTATATCAGACAAGTTTGAAGATTAAAGGTGCTAAGGGTAGCTGCTTATCAGTACCATCTATTTGAAAGGTCACAAACACAAAATTTAGTAATTTTATAATCATTTTGAAATAAAATGATTCAATTCATGCCATCAAGGAGGCCTAGTACTATGTAACTGATTACATTATTATATATATACCAAATAATTTATTCAAAGGATGAATCTGTTCAGAGATGATGAGAAAACAGACAAATATGCCAATATTGTAACATACTTCAAAACTTTAGGTGAAATCAGGACTTGATGACATTGAACTAAAGTAAATTGTATTCTGAATGACAAGGATCAGATCTCAAAAGGGAAAAATCTATTTTATATCCTCATGGAACCCAATCTCTTTCTAGTGTTCATATAATTCAATATACTTCCAATTCAAGAAGCACTCTCTCCTACTAGAATGTGGAATTGTACTTTGGCGAAGAACTTTTATAGGAAAATGGTCATTTCAATTCATCTTTCTTTTTGAGCAAATACAGGATATGCCAAAGATTGTATTGTATTGTGTTTGGTAGGTAATATAGTTAGCTGTGAAAAGAGATGGCTCTTGGAACTGCAAATACACAAACAGGCATGTACATGCACAGTCACACCCCTCTCATACCTTAATCTCAATAGGTCAGCATAAACAACCATATGCTTCTTTTAAAATTTTTGTTTGTGTACACATCTGGGTGAGGATGTGCTACCATTTTATATTTAAAATCTGACAATTTCTATTCCATAAGAGTAAGTCTATATTTAAATGTGCTTGTGCTACAGAGAATTTTAAATGTCATCTAACTGTAGCCTTAACCTTGACTGTCTTTCATTCTCAAATATCTATTCAGTTACATGTGCTGAATGACTTACAACAAAGAGGGAAAAAACTCAGTGACTTGACATTTACAGGTCCCAACTGATTCGTTTATTTATTCAACTGAGTAAATATTTAGGCAACGGAATTAAATTGGAAAATGTTTATCAAGTTTGAAAGCACCTCTCTTTCAATATATAAAACATAAACCCAGAAGCATAGGCCTGGGGAATTTACCCACCAATGCCCTACAGGGAAGGGCACTTGTAAGTGTCCCTGTAGGTTTTCTTCAGTCACTGGTTTATACTGAAAACTGCTGACCTTAAAGTACAGAGATACTGAAATGACACATAAAATGCATAGCTTGTAAGTAACGAGTCCTTAATAATCATGTTGTGCTGTCTTATAATAGAAGCAGTCTCGTGGATATAGTTTCTGATTCTTTGTTCAGTGATTTACACTGCCTTACCAGGGTGGCATATATTTCTCTCATCACTTGTAGCAGCATGTCTATGACTACACACCTGGGAGCACATTAGCTCAAAAACTCTTGTGACTATAACCTCAAGACAGACTTAAAAATAATTACTTAGCACTGAAGTATGATGAAAATAGAGTTGAGGTTCCTGCTTATAACAACATTGTATATTAAGCTATTTACAGAATATTGTACAAATCTAAATTCCCAGTGTTTCTCTGAGTAATTTTACCTTCATGAGAGAAAAGCAAAGTTACTTAAATAATCTTCACTATCAGATAAGATAAGATAAGATAAGATAAGGAAAGAACTTTGGAATAGTGAACAAAATAATTACTGTACAAACATAACCTTTATATAAAGTCCAAAACCATATAAGCTTAATTTACAAGAATATGTTCAAAATGTACATTTAAAATGTATAAGTTAGAGGCATCAATTATATTCACAGTATTCTTCAAATATCATCTATTTCCATTTTTTTCCCCACATGCAAGGACCTTGCAATCACCAGATAATTTTCTATTCTACACACCCTGAAATTCCTGATAATTTTTATCTACTTTCTATTTCTATGAATATGTACCAAATATTTCATGTAAATGGATTTATATTTTATCTGGATTGTTTCATTTACAATAAAGTTTCCAGGGTTGATCCATATTGTAGGATAAATGATAACTTCATTTAAGTAGTTTAAGTCTTTGCATTTTTAGTTACCTGCTATTAACAGCAGTTTGGAAATTTTAAATTGAAAATTCCAGAATTAAACAGTTCACTTATTTAAATCATCCATGGTGTTCTGGGTAGTATGATAAAATTTTGCTGTGTTCCAGCTGGGATGTGAATTGTCCTTTTGCCCAAAATATTCATGCTGTATATACTACTTGGCCATTATTCCTACAGCAGCTGTCAGGGTTATGGGACCATCATAGTCTCAACAATCTTTATGTTTGAATAAGCCTCATTTAGGGACGGGGATATATTTCAGTGGATAAACACCTGATGGGCAATCATATGGTCCTCGGTTTGATTTCAGGTCCCAGCTCGCTCACCAACAATCTGGATCCAAAGTAGAAAGCAAGTTGAGCTTGCAATTCAGAGATGCCAAAGGGAAAATGTAAAGAGATCCTGTAAGTGAAAAGGTGAAAGAACAATAAAATATTTTTATTCTAAGCACATTCACAATGACCACATTGACATAAATTTATTACAATGAACTGTTATCATTATTTTACTTTACTATTAGCAAGTATAAGATTGATCTGTTACAGTGCCTCATTTATAAATTTAAATTTGCAATAGGTTTGTATATGTAAGAAAATTCATAGCATATATAAGGCTCAGTACTATTCAGTTTCTAGCATCCACTGGGGTTCTGGTAAATTATCCCACATGAACTAGGTAGTTGAATAATATTCTACTGGATGTATTATATCAGATTTTCTTTATGTATTCATCATTTTAGGGTTTTTTTTGCATCTTGGTTTTTAGGTATAATACTTCAAAGAACATGGTACACAAAGACCTGCTGGAATCTTTTTTTTTTTTTTCAATTCCTGTGGTTATGAACTTAGAGTGCTTTTCTAGGCCTGAGTCACTCTATGTTGTTTTTTAAGAAATATGAAATTCATTTCCACAGTGTGTGGCTATACCATTTCACATCGCCAGGAGAGTTCTAATTTTTCCTAATTCTTGAAATAACTTGTCCTTTTCTCTCTCTTTCTTTCTTTCTTTCTTTCTTTCTTTTTCTTTTTCTTTTTCTTTTCTTTTTTACTACAGC
The DNA here is from genome assembly GCA_004027455.1 of Hydrochoerus hydrochaeris. NCBI lineage: Eukaryota > Metazoa > Chordata > Mammalia > Rodentia > Hydrochaeridae > Hydrochoerus > Hydrochoerus hydrochaeris. The sequence continues at coordinate 692,888 of PVLA01000139.1, read as the reverse complement.
TTTCTAAGAAGTGTGAAGTGGTACTGGTTTGCCTTTCCCCATAATCAACAATATTGAAGACCCTTTCATGTTCTTACTCACCAACAATCTGGGATACTTGATACATCAAAATCTAACAATTATATCCTGATGCTTTTATCAAACTAAAATAGCAGCTTTTACACAAGCTTATAGTGTTAGAATACAGTGGGAAAGGGGAGGGGAAAGGAAGGGACAAGAGAAAAAAGAAAAAAGTAGGAAAAACAGAAACAAAACTTTTTAAATAAGGAGGGAGAGGAGTTCACACTTGAAGGAAGGGTCTCAGAAAGGAAAACAAAAGAGGAAGAAGGAATGACATGGGAAAGTCCTCCACTGAGGTTCCAGTGCCTTCAGGGATCTTTCATTAAGTCTGTGGTCATGAACACAGCACTCACTAGCTAATTAAAGTTTACTGAGAGTTAAATTTTACTATTTTCTTTATCTAAAGTAGCTGATTCTAATAGATCCAGTAAATATCAACATATATTAGCTACTACTGAGTCTCTGTGAAGTATCTGAAAAATCTTGCAAAATGTGACAATCTAAATACCGTTCACAAATATTTCAAAGTCTAGTAAAATAACTAAAAAGCATGGTACTTTTAAATTGCATTTAAGATTAGGAAAATAATATTGATAAAATTTGGGGAAAGCACAGAGTGACAGAGGAATAGAATATGTGAGGGGATTTGATTGACTCTTATAAACAAAGAATATTCAAAGAAAATGAGTATTATATACAAATGGAAAGCACAATACAAATAAGGTATAATGATTTTTCTGGTAGAAACTAACTTTAATTTCTATTAATAAAAACTTCTACAGTGGCAGACTGAATTATTTCAATAGTTTCTTCATAAAAATGTCTACATTCTGCAAGGAAGTTTTGTATTTCAAGCTAGAGTAAGAGATGTGTGTTCTAACATGGGATTTGAAGCAACAGTCTAGAATGTATTTACAGAACACAAAAGTTAAACTTTGGAAACCATTTTTAAAATTTGTAACCTGAGAATTATATAAATGTTAGTAATTAGAACAACTTTGACAAGCAACTCACAACCTTTCTCTGTTCCCTATTCCTAACCTCCTCAAAACAATCTTCTATTGTGCTTATTAAAAACACAAATACTTTTGTGTTTCTCTGGGAATATTTTCAGTGGTTCTAAGGTTGTCCTATGAAATTTGTATTTTAAACAAGTGTTCCATGTAACATTTTTTGAGACAAATTTGGGAAAAATGTCTTAGAGCACAGTAAATTTAATTAAGTGCTTCTCTGTCTTTGTCTCTGTCTCTCTCTCTCTCTCTGTCTCTCTCTCTCTTTTCACCTCATTGTGCCCAATAATAATTTCACAAATTTGCATGGTGACTTAAAGAAAATTATAATATTTGTTTAATATTGATGCATAAGTAATTAGCTTATAAACATATAATATAATAAGTAAATATGATTATCAAAATAGTAAATATAGATTTAATCTCTCCATTTATATTTGATTTTAAATGGCATATTAACTTATAAAGGGGGTAAGCAGTTATAAGTTAATATGCCATTTGATTTTAAATGGTATATTAACTTATAAAGGGGATAACAGTCCTATGATCTTTGCAGTGGTTACTGTTGCTGAACACTTAAGTCTGATGGGCATAAAACAGAGAAAATATTGAGAAAGATTTTCCAGTTTTGTGCAAATACACACTTAAAATTCTTTGCAGAAATATATTTCACTCAATGGAAAGCATTTATATATATATACTTATGATGGATGTAAATATATTTTATTAAATTATGTTTATGTTCCTTTTTTGTGTTTTTTTAAATTGGTACATATTAGATCTACATAATGATAACATTCATCATAGGGATTTTGTGCCTGTGGGATATCTTGCCTCTTTTTTTTCCCATTCAGCCTGCAGCTCAGGTATTCTAGCCTCATATCACTAGGTAGATTCAGTTTCCTGTAAAATTCCAACTCTTTCAGAGTTTTGAGAAGGGATTACTTTACCATAACTTTCTGAAGTTGCATTTTATCATATTCCTAACATGAACCTGTTGCCAAACTGTAGCTTATACATTTGGAATGATTCTCAAAGCTATGCATTGAATTTACTGTCAGTTTCCAATGAAGTGTTCAGCTTTTGTCCACATGGTCACTTAACAAGCTTGAATGTAAAGCCAATTTAAGAAGCAAAAACATCCTTTTTGTGCATTATGTATTCACATATTTTTCCAAAACTAGTTGTGGGTGTTTACCCTTTTACTACCTTTTTACTTATTGTAATAATTGATATTTTCCCTTCCTATAATACAAATCCCTCCCCACTTCTTCTAGGTCAGCCTTTTATGGTTATCTCCATAGCAACATTCACAGCTAATAGGAAGATACATCTTCTGAATGGCTAGCAATACAACATTAACTGTTAGAACACAACATTTTTCATATTGGAAACATCTGGAATTCACAACTAGCCAAGATGTATAGAAATATCTTTGACTCTTTAATGGTCACCCAAGGCTGAGTGTGCCTTCTTTATTGGAATTCATTTACAAACAACTCTTATTAAATAGCTATGTAGTATAATAAAACTAAGCTTTATTCAACATCAAAAAAATTTAATTTACAAAGTGAAGTTGCATATAAAGCTTGAAATCACCCTTTGTGGAAAAGAGTTTATGGTAGATTCGGGCAATATTACCAACCTATTACCAGTTCAGTAATACCTCTATTTACTGGCTGATTATGTCCTCTGGCTAAATTCGGAACTGTCTACTACTCTGGTGTAAACTAATCAGTTTTCAAAATTAGTTATTGATCTCCGACCCATTGTAGAGACCAGTTTAGTGGCTGGTTCATTGAGTACCGAAATGACACAATTTGTGTAGAAGAGCAGTCATAGCAAATACTGTGTTCAAAGGTAGTGGTAAAAGGCAGTTTTCTATTGAAGGCCATTGATAATTCAAGGATGCTAAGTTGCACTATTAGGGAGAAATGATACAGCTACATCCCAGCCAATCACGTGAATGTGTGCTGTTAGTATGGCCTTTTAAAATTCATTTCCAGAATTTAAATAAGTAGTAAGTTATAAATCATTTTAAAAATCCATAAAGAAATATATCATTTCTTCAAAAAGGAATCTAAATTTTTATTTCAACAGAAGCAAGTCTTAACAAGTATAAAGGTAGTCTTTGCTGATAAGCATAAGAATGAAATGCTAGAAAAAGTAAACTAGAAAATATGAGGTGAAAGTACTTCATGACGTAAATGCTACTTCACATTTTCATAATTTATCCATGCTTTCTTTTTCACTGATCTTCATATATTCCTTTTAAACATATTTTAATGCTTTTCTTTGTTTCAGGGAAACCTGGAGACAACTGAGACCAAATATTTTAAGATTTTCTGAGAAGCAAAAAATTATGAATTTATACAGGATTTGGCTATGTATATACATGGAAACTATTGAAAAACTATTCTTGAGATCTATTAATTTGATGCATTGAGGAGAAAATATCAAAAGTTAATATACAAAATATCCACACAAAACATATAAAGCTTGCTTATTTTTAGCTTGCTTATTTTTTTAAATGCTCCAAATAGGCAAATAAGAGTTGCTGCAGAGAAGAGACCAAAATATACGTTTTTCTTTTATTTTAAAGAGAAAAACAATAAAGACAGTGATACAAAATTTCAAAACAAGATAGTAGGAGAGTAACAATTGTTAATATATTGCATGTTATCTTCAAATTAGTTGCTCATATTACAAGATATAGGCAGAAAAAACTGATCAAACAATATAAACATAAAACATACTTTTCAGTGAATTAACAGAAATTATTAGTATAGCTATATCAACTATCTAGCATATATATATATATATATATATATATATGATTATTTATTTTTCCTTTTCCCTTCTTTCTTTTCTTTTTCTCTTATCCCAGTTTCTCTTTACTTTTGAACAGTTTCTTTCCATTTCACAATATCTATTGTACATTTTGAAACTTGTTTACTTTTTTTTTTTTTTTTGTCCTGGGAATTGAACTTACAACCTTGTGCTTGCCAGGCTGATCTCATTTACTCTTTCAGCTTCTTACAATAGGAAGACAGAACAATGTTTACACACACATGTATGATTTATTTGACTTAAGAGTATGGTCTCAAGTTGCATCTATTTGTCTATGAAAATCTCAAGTTTATCCTTTTTTATAGCTGAGTGGTATTCCATGGAATAAACATACTACTTCTTTTTTATCCATTCTTTGGTTGATGGAAATTTTGGTTGTTTCTAAGATTTAGCTATTACAAATTGTGTTGTGATAAACATGTGGTATGATGTTTTTATTCTTCTGGGAAAATACCAGAATAATACTTGGGTCTAATGGAGTCTCTAATTCTAGATTTTTGAGGAATCTCCACACTGATTTCCACAGTGGTTGTATCAGTCTACACTCACACCAATAGTGGAGAAATTTTCCTTTTTCCCCCACTGTCCCTCCAGCATTTGCTATTGGTTGATTCTTTCTGGGGGTAAATGGAATTTCAGTGTTGTTTTAAACTACATTTCTTGAATGACCAGTGATGTTGAACATTTTTTTTTATATATCTATTTGCCATTTGTATTTCTTCATCTAAGAAATGTGTATTCAACTCAGGTACCCATTTTTGGACTGAGTCATTGAATTGGCAGAATCTAAGTTCTTTTAATTCTTTATATGCTCTACATAGAAGTCATGTATCTGAGGGACAGTTGGGTAATTTTTTTCCCACTCTGTGGGTTGCTTTTTCATTCTGTTGGTGATTTCCTCTGATATGCAGAAGTTTTTTAATAAGATTATATTCTAATTGTTGATTTTTTGAAGTACTTTCAGTGAAGTTTGGATTTTCTTCATGAAGTCTTTGTCTACACCAATTTCTTCAAGATTTCTTCCTACTCTCTCTTCTAGTAGATTTAATGTTTCTGTCCTAATATTTAGCAACTTGATCCTTTTTGACTTTAGTTTAGTGTAAGATGATAGACACAGATCTAGTTTTAGTCTTTGGCAGTTAGAGAGTCTGTTTTTCCAGCACCATTTATTAAAGAGACTTTCTTTCCATGAACAGGATCATCAAAATACTTTTAGAAATATCTTTGTGTGCTTCTTGTTATTGTCAGTTGTTAGTAATTTTAATTAATGACTCAAAAATGCTTTAAAAATTCCAGTGTATTATAGTTTTTAAAAGTACACATTTTAGAACTTTTCATTTTACTCAGGCTTCCTGCACAGAAACTTCATCAGCATAGACACTGCCTTGCATGGACCTAAAGTATCCCTCTCTGAACCTGTTAAACAGCCGCATGCAGGTTAACAAAGTCTGCTAACATGGGAGCCTCACACTGACATGGAAGACCAACCTTATTATTTTTTCCAGGTTATTTCAGACTGGTTAATGAGCATGTGTTGAAAGAACATGAGCTATATAGATTGATTCACCTGAATGTGAACTCCACTTGGCCGTTCTTAGTTATATAATTCGATCAATTGTACTTTGACAGTCTCAAATTCATCATATGAAATACGGAAACACTATTTGTTCCTGGCAGATTTAACTGCAGACTTCTTGCTCCTTACCAACCAGTCATTGTAAATATACAGTTAATTTTAGGTAGGCTGTAGATTCATTATTTTTGTTGACATTATTGAAATTCAGTTCATATTATATGGCCTACCTCATCTAACTATGACAATACAATACAGCGGTCAATTTTGGTCACTGCAACACAGTGTGGTCTCCAGTCATATTCCTGTTGACCATTTTGCAAGGATTTCTGCTCAATTCAATATATTTTCTCTGTTACTTTGTTTCCTGAACAAGTGAATTATTGATGAAGAATTCTAGTAAATGATTTCTTTTGAATCCATTAGGAATTATCATCATAAACTCATCTCATCCTTTAGTACCTAGTACACAGCAACGTTAAAGAACTATGTGTCAAGAGTAGAAAGTGAGAGAGAGGAAAGGAAAAAGAAGAAAACAATTAATAGTGATTTAAAAAAAAGAGGGTGAGCAGTGGGCGCCAGGGCAGGGAGAGTTAAAAAAAAAAAAAAAGGAAGGATATTGCTCTGAATTTTAAGGCCTCAATGTTGAAGTCAAATAGAATGTTGATTCCTTCAATACAGATTATTATAACGTAACCATAATGTGCATATTCTAACTAAAGGGACATAAAATACATAAAAGTTATGAGATTACTTGGATATAGAACAACTGTTAGGATCACTTATGTTCATTTATTTATTATATCTTCAGAATATTTTGGCTTAATCAATCTCACATTTCCAGTTGGTAATTTTAAATTGCTACATAAAAGAAATGTAGAAATCATTTTTCCTGAAAATTTCAAAAAGCCTCTAGAATCATAATTGTGCATGTTGAAAGTCCATTTATCCTGCATAGAGAATTTACAGTTAATGAAATATCTGATTGTATAGTGATTATTTAAAAAGTAAGTAATGCTATGTGAAATATAAACATCTCTAGATCTGGCTCCATTCAGATAGTCAGAGAAGTTGACAAATTCTATTATTCCACTTTTATCCACCCATTGGCATTATTTAAACATGTATGGACATGAAAACAGTAGATTTTATAATATTAGGCAACAATAAAACTATCCATGTAACTTTTCTTCTGCCCATTTTGCTTTTCCTTGTTTAACCAAGTAGTTTCTGGAGACTACATCAAAAATACCTAAATTATCAAAGTGACTCCCAAAAAGTATAAATTTAAAAATAAAATATTAGACATTTTAAGCAGAAATTCTTAAAGAACAGCCAAAGAAATTCCCTTAAATATAAAAAAACAACAAAAATATGTTTCACATTCTTTTCTCATTATTTAATTTTTCTTTCTGTCTCCAAACTACTTGAATTCAAGACAAATTATAGTACAGAAACAAAAAGCTAGTCAATTGTCTCTCAAAGTATAAAGAACAAAACCAAATATAATTCAAAATTCAACTTGAAGTTTGAAGATAATAGAGAATTTCTCCCATACTGGAAGTAAGTAAACAATAAACTAAGGTCTGAATATTGAGGAAAGTGTGAATATTCTCTGGAAATTTTGAAAAATCAGAATTGCTTCTGCTATGGGAGTCTCATGTAGAGTAAATAACTATATATTATGGTTATATTATGGTTAGCATCACGTTTTAAAAATTTATATTAAAATTTTAAAAATGTATAATTGCTATTGTAACAAAAGAGGAAATAGGAAGTGCTATAAAATTTACAGCTGCAAGTATGTTTAGATGTGTGGGATTGATAACCATATTTCTAGGTTCTTGTTGGATTGTTGAACAGATCTGTTTGCAGTCTCACTGCTTGAGTGTCCACTTTGTGTGCTTTAATTCTGTAACTTGAATAACTATTTCTAAAAGAACAATATGTAATGTATCAACTAGTGATTTCTTACTATTTATCTTCTTTTCTTGAAATTCTGTAATATTTCTACCTTTTTCCTGTTTTTTTCTCTTTAAATAAAAAAATGAAAAAAAATTATGTTAAAGTTTAAATGATTGTTTTAGTTATTTGATGACTTTCAGAATCCCATTCAACTCTTAGTCATCTTCAAATACATCATGTGTACTGTCTTAGTTGTTTTCTGAATAAAACAACAAAGTTTGATTAAATGACTACTACAGGTCATTCTAATTTAATATTCTGTTATTCGCAAATTTGCAATTCTAGTGTTTAGGCTACACCGTAGGGTAATGCTACTTCTTTCTCCCATTGTCTCTCTTTCTCTTTCTCTCTCCTCTCTCTCTCTCTCTCTCTCTCTCTCTCTCTCTCTCTCTCTCTCTCTCACTCTCTCTCTCTGTTTTCATAGGCTAGGAACTAGCATACTAAATGATACCTAAATTCATTAGTGGAAAATAGTTCAGATTTATTTTTAATAATCTATAAACTTTACAAAAACATAAATATTTACTACTTACTAGTTTGTATCTTTAATGATTAGGAAACATTTCCATAGGCCACTTTTAATTAATCACTATAGAAATGTCACATTTAAATAACTTTGTTCCTGTAACTGGACTTCAAGCTTCTTTTTGTAGATATATTAAAAAAAAAAAAAAAACTTCCACCTCTAGGACAGCTGCAGTGTTTCAGAAGCAGAAGCAACAATAACTTGACCCCATTAGTGAGTTGGCAAAGTCTTGAACTGAAAAAGTCTTTGGAGGAAGATGGTAAAGTAAAAAGAAGAAGCATCATTTGACAATTAGGTGAGGCCACCATCTTCCTGGGTACAGTTGGAAATCTCCCTCTAATTTGCAGCCTGGCAAACCCAAATATAGTCACCAAGCCATAATTATCACAAATAGAGATGACCAGAGCTTTGGTAAGCTGATATAATAAGATAGTCACATCAGTTTTGCTGATGGGTAGAATGACTGATGTAATTATAAAGTAACATGTAGCATTAGACATACGCATCCAGTATCTTGGCAAAATCCAGAAGAAATTCCTAATACAAAATAAATATTTTTACACTACTTTTTCCTCTTATGATTACTTATGTCCATTTTAAACACTTAACACTTCAGAAGATGTAGAGCTCAGGAGTCTTATATTACTTATAGTGAGATTAGGAATATGAACAAAATTCTTCCATATTTTGAATTTGGGAGGCTTTTATATTATTTGGTATTTTATTTGCCTGATTTTTAATTATGTTTTGCAATATATTTGGAAAAACTTTGAAGATGTTTAAGACACCTTAATATTTAAGTTTCTCCTTGCACTAAAATATCATGTAAATTTTAAAATATTTCCAGATCCAATCATAATTGAGGAAGAATCTATACATAAAACATTGATTTAAGCTAAGCCTCTTTAGAATATATGTGAAAATATTGTTTTAGAGATTAGTCTTATAGATGTATTTATAAATTTTCTAATACTATTATGTATGTTTGCAGAAATCATCTATAACTTTTTAATTTAAACTTGCATATATTAATATATTATTAACAGATAAAATGTTCTAATCAACATCTTCTTTAAAGGAATTTAGATGAATTTAACATACATAAATCAAATAATTATCACCTCACTTCTTATTGGGAGTTCTACATTTGTATATTTGCAGTTCAAATACCAAATAAGAAACATTCTAGCTAAATGTCAATGATGAATGCAATGGTTTAAATTGAATCTGTTTCTTAGCAGTGTCCCTATAATTTATTCTTTCTCATTCTAGTAGCTTCTGTGAAGGTTAAATCATGAATATGTCAATTTTTAAAGTTGAGCTTAGAAGGCTACTATATGCAGGTCTTCACTGGATTGTGTAATATTTGCTAGAGAACCATCATAAATATTCTAATTCCATCAATAATTGATGGATACTTGCAGCTATATGTGTGACATGCTCTGTTGTTAGTAGATTATCCTTTCTACAACAAGTTTGACATTTTGAGATGCGGTTTTGGTGGCTTACACTTCTTAAGAGTTAATATTTCCCGTGTAATCATTTTTAAAAGTTAATCTACTAACAGCTGCATCACTGAAATCAGTTTCAGTTTTATTCCACCCAATATGGAAAGCATTTAATTATTTTATGTTTTACTCCAGCTAATACCTTTGGATACCACAGCATTTGAGAACTTATACATTTGTTAAATAAAGACTTGGCACAAAGGCATTTGCCAGCTGTTTGTGGAATAGAGCAACCAACTAGCTCAATGAGTTGAAAATAGGCGAAAATAGCAGAACTTAATAAACTGACTAGGAAATTATACCTTTGCTTTGCAGATTTTAGAATCAATGTGTTAAGTGTGTTAAAATAGAAAAAAAATTATAGAATTCCTTATGGGAAATAATGAAACTTTAAAATTTAATGACTAATGGCATTACCAGGCCCCTTTTGTGTGACTGTGCTTTCTCTCATACTAAGCCAGATATTGAACCGAACTGCAAAGCACAGAGAAAGTCTTTGAGGGAGTAATCTTTGTGCAACGCATTATTTATTTGCTCCAATAATCTAATTTTATTATTTCTAGAGAATCTGAACTCGTACTCTCTAAGTACAAAAGAGACACAAAATTCAAGAAACATTACATTTGCTGAATCATATATCAAACTGAGAAGAGATTTGTTAAAAATAATTCTTTTGAAGAACATATTCAGCCTCAATTGTATATCCTCAGCTGACCACATGCTGGTTTTCTCTCTTGATTTCTACTCCTTTTGCTTTCCTTTTATGCCTTTTTCCTACTTTATAAAGAGAGCATTTCAGCCTCTGATAATGACTTACAAGCTTTATTATAAATTGTTGGTGCTTTGGAGATATAACAAAGAGAACAGTTTTTTTCTTAAGCTATCATAGAACCAGTCATGTCAGAGGAGCTTTGTCGAATGCTTGTGTGTGTGTATATTTGCTAGTTATAGAATATTTTGAAGCACATATTTTTCTTTGAAAATCACTGTATCATTAAAGTTTAAGAATATAATTATAGCAAGTGGCATAAGAGTACCTTGCAAATCTCTCCAAAGGGACAAGATAAAACCAACATGGTTCAAAAGTTCAGAATTCAAAACATCAAAGTATGAGGCTGGAAGAAAGGAAATTCCTCTGGGATCACTATCATTTTCTTACATTCTCACCAGTGCTCTGCTGGTCTGCTCTGAAGCACCATTCTCACAGACCTCCTCGTTACAATTTCTGCTGTGACTGGCCACAGTCACTTGAAACTTGCATTAAAACACCAAGAATTTATCCACGTTGTCATTTTGCTTCTCTGTGGCCAGGGAATTAATCACTTTCTCAAGGGCCTAACTCTGCCATTTTGTTTACTTTCGGGAAAGAAGATTTTAAGAAAATGCCACTGTGTGACCACAGCTTATTCTTTAAAAAGAAATGTAATGTATCATTTAACAAAAGAAAATTACCAGAAGATAATTTTAGCTACAATTCAGTTATTTAATACATATTTGAGAGATGACTTCACTTCAATGGCCAAATCAGGCCTCGAAGTACCCTTCTGAACATGATGAAAGGCTGAAGTTTCACAGAAGCAAGCCTTGTGGACTGGCCAGGTGACAAGTATTTGGTTGGCTTCCATTTTCACCCGTTTACATCCACAAGCTGGAAAAGGGCTAACAGGAAACTGGCAGAGTCTTTCCAGGAAACAAATCTGATTAGTAGTTTGAACACTGATCCCTGGCTCAGAAACCAAGTAATGAATTCAGAATAAGCACGTTAAAGGACTCCGTTAAACTCTTTAATAAACCACCGGCAATGCCCTCAAATGCACGAATACCAAATGTATATTTAGGGACAAATAACTTTCAAGAAGTAATTAAGCACCTATTAATAGCTTGTATATCAATCTCTTTATATTAATTTAAAAATTATCAGTCCCATTAACAAAATAATTTCATATGTATCAGTGTATTTTTCTGTAAATTTGTAGGGTGTGTATTATTTTCAGTTTTAGGACATGAAATACAGTCAGAAAAGAATTAAGGGACCCTGACTCATATTACAAATTTATTAACATTTTTACTCAGATGGCAAGCTCATGTCTGTCTTGACCCTCAGTTTTCCCATTATACTGTGAAGTTCTTACTTTAACAGCTATATGTAAATTAATATAACTTGACAGATTTTTAAATACATAAAATAATAAAGTATTCTATGTCTTCAAAATAATGCTGAATGTAGCCTTTTTAAAAACGTAATCTCCTATTATTACTTGCCTACCATTTTCTCAAAGATATCCCTATCTCTTAAACTATATCTGGCAGGACTGTCACTTATACTAATATGGACAACATGATAATAAGATGATAAATCTTTCCATGAAAGAGATTTTCAATATTCCATGTTATTCTTACCTAAATTTCTAAAACGTTGTGAAGGTTTTACCTGCTTGACACTTTTATGAACTGAATTTTCATGACCAGAGTTATTACCAAACTGGGTACAGTTAAACTAAGGTAGGCTAGATTTTATTTGTGGTATGATTCATTAAAACAAGAAAGCTTACTTGGTGCAGACCCAAGCCTGTGATCCCAGCACTCTGGAAGACTGAAGAAGATTGTGAGCCTAGCCTTACTAAGATTATTAGTAAGACCCTGTCTCAAAATAAAAAGGGCTCAAGCTGTAGTGCGGGGCAAAGGCGCTGGGTTCAATCCCTGGACTTTCAATCCCTGGACTTTCTTTATTCAGCAGAAACAAATATCTATTTTTCCTATAAAACAATATGGAAAGACCACATATTGTGAACACCAATTTGTCTAATTTTTTTGACAAAATAGTGTTTCATCAAATGTGTGATGTTTGCTTTAGACTAATACACACATAATATTTCAGAAAGCTCAAAAGCTATAAATGCTGCAAATTATTAGAGACAACTTATTGGGCAAACCTAGAAATACTGGATTTGGTTAAAATACATTTTTTTCATTCAACCCAACAAGTGATTATGTCCTGTCCCCTTTTGCTAAACCAGGATGCCACAAAGATAACACATATGGTAGATAGCAAAAAGGACCTGGCCAGGACCTGGCCTGAAATTGAATCCCAATAATCCTATTCAGAATGTTAACCATTTATATGCTTTCTTCTGAGAAAAGTCGGTTCAACCTTTTAATGCTCAGGGTTCCATTTCTGGAATGCCCATAAAATTGGTACCTAATGAAATGTGTTCTCTTCAAATTCTTGTTCCTTGAATTTTTTTAGGTAACATATATAAATTTTGTGCAAAAATTTAGAAAATTTCAATCTTCTTTACAAAAAATGTTAAAGCTATTTTCTTCTACTTTAGAGTATTAAAGATATTATCTTCAACTAAACAGTATTATTATTAGTTGTGCTTTTCCTACTGAAGTTTTTGGAGTTCCTTGTATACTCTGGATATTAATCTCTTGTTAGATGTACAGTTTGTGAATATTATCCCCTATCCTACAGGCTGCCTATTCACTCCCATGGCAATTTTCTTTGCTGTGCAGAAGCACTGTACATTCCAAAAATTTAGCAGGAAGGATTTTGGATATTTTCAGAACAGAAGAATAATATATAGGAAAATAGACATTTAGCCTCATTTATGCTTTCTATAATATATAGAAATATTATGGCATCACTCAGTACCCATTAATAGGTATATATTTATATTTTTAATGTACCAGTTATTTAATTAAAAATTACTAAGAAATTATTAGAAAAATTAATTTGTCCCTATTGCATCTTGCTGAACATTTTAGCCATCTGAGTGCACACTCACTTCTTGATACTTGTTTCCAAATAACAATACTAGAGGCGATTTTTCCTCCTGTACTCTTTGGCGTGAGACCCATGAGAATCATAGCAGCATCTTAAATCCTTTAAAGAAAACAACTGTAATGATTCTTTCTCCCCAGTGGGATAGATAACAAAAATTTTATAATTTTCTGGAGTCTTTTTGGAAATCTTATGTATTTGATAGGACCTTAATCTTGCAGGCATTTTACGTTAAGGAAAGAACCACATTTCTTTACTTACCAATCAAGAAAAATTTTATCTGGATTAATTTCCTTTGTGTAAGTTGGTTGAGAGTTGAAACAAGTTTCTGAAAAATGGCCTCAATAATGTGGGAAGAACTTTGATTTCCTAGTTCTTACTGATTTCTTTACAGGTTTTTTAATGCAGTGAAGGGTGTTAATTGCATTTTATTTTAGTAAGCAACATAGCACAGGCTCTTTGTTCACATTTGAATTGAACAAATTTTCTATTGCTAGGACGGTCAGATTTTCTATTGCTAGGACGAAACACCTGATAGAATGCTGTGGCTATCGCTCAGTGCCACCGCATCTGCCTGGCAAGTGTGAGGTACTAAGTTTGATTATTGGTACCAAAAAAATAAAATAAGATAAAAATGGAATAAATATAGGGGGAAAACTTTTTAATATTGGATTCGGCAATGGTTTCCTGGATATGAAATCAAAAGCAAAATAACAAAAGAAAAAAATAGACTAGACTTTCATTTTTATAGGTGTGTGCTTATATTGTGTGATCATGTCTTATAATCTGAGCAACTGCTCTGAAAATAACTACACAATACATTGACCACTGTTAATTTCCTATTATCTTGTATTGAAATTCTGTACATTGGTTTTACTGTTTTTTTTTCCTGTTTAAAATAAAAAAGTAAACACCTGATAGTAATAATTTAAAGGAGGAGAGGTTTATTTTGGGCTCACAGTTACTGGGGTTTAAGTCAAAGATTCCAAAGCAAGGACATAGTGGAAAAATATAGTGTGGATTAAAGTTGATCAGGCTACAGCCACCTAGTAAGAAAGCCTAGGGCAAAATCACCAGAAAGGAAGGAGCCATGAACTAGATATAGTCCCCCCTAGGATCATACCTCCACGTGGCACCAAGAATAACCTCACATGTGCTTTATTCATCGGGTAGGCATTTTTAATCCAGTCATGACTAATGGTGACATTTATAGCATATCTGCATATGCAAGATGTAAACCTAAAACATGATGAATTTTTAAATTTTAAAAAATTATAATAAATATACATTACCATAAATATTCCTCAAAATACTTCCTCTTAGTTTGAACACACTTATTCTATTGTTTCTCCTACAATTTAAAAGTTTTAAATGTCCTCTTTAGCAAATATTGCAAGGTATTATCAAAAATACAGTGAAGGCTGCAGTCAAATGCAATCCAATGGAAAGGTTAGATTACACTGTATTCTCGTCTACTTTATTCACTGAATTTGGCATCGTGAAACTTCTGTTTTTTCACAATGTAAAAATAACCAGGAATGGTAAATGATTTGAATTAATGAGGCAACAATGAAAACACAGCTAAAGAAAATCATGAAAAAAGCACTTCCAGAACTGCTTAAGAAAGTGGCAAGAATGATAGAATAAGTGTGTTTGAAGCAGATTTTAAGAAAGAGTAATAACAATGTGTCTTTTACAGTAGTAAATATTTTTGCTAACACACTGTATATTTATTTACACACATAAATGTAAGTGATGCTTTTTAATTTAAAGATGAATTACTTAACAAAATAACATTATCAACTGCTAATTGGTCGATTTTATATTTTAATCTTTTCATATAATTTAAGATTTGTAAAGGGTCATTTTCTACTGCTTAACACAGAAACTGCATTTGAAAGTCACAAATTAGAGAACAAATATCCAAAAACCAAGCTGCATAACCTATGCAGACTTTTTGTTTTGCCTTTTAGACAGAACAATTAGTTGAGACATGTCAAAGACTAAAATTTGCATCTACCCAAGTTTCTCCTTCCTTTCCTCCTTTATTGATTTTCCCTTTGTAGTAAAACTTTTTGCAGCCCTTGTAGAAAGCCATTAGATCAATTCTCAGCAACTCAATATTTTATAACTTACTATCAATGGCATTGCTATCATATATGACAGACCACATAAGCATTCTATGAATGATTGTCAACTTATCTATTCATCTATTAACTGCATAGATTAAGAGACACCGCATGACTTTTTCTGAATATTAGATTTCTAATTTGAATATATTATTGAACATTTCCTAAGCTCTAGGTAAAAGAACCTGTGCTAAGAAAAACATAATTAAAATTTACCACATTGTTGCCACTCCAACTCACTCTGAAATGACCCAAATTTAGTTCAAAACAAAATAAATGACATCACCTTGTAATGGGCTTGTGACCGCATTTGAGATGCTGAATCTTTGAGTAGGTAGACATTTGTGATAAACTCAAGGAAAAGAATACACCAAAATGATGAACTTGCCAGGAATTGTGGCAACACAGATGTGTTAAGGATGTCGTGATCACAGAACATTACAAAATATTTTTCATGTTTATTTTTGATGATTATGTTAGCAAAACACATGATTTCTATTTGTTGAGGAATCTTTCTTGCATATAAATTAGCCCTTACTTTGTTTAAATTATTTAATTACTACATATTTGCAGTATATAATGCATGGCATTGGTACATGGACATAACACATCTTAATTCCTTTATTCATCCACTTTCTTCTCCATCTCTTCTTCACATTCATGTATCAAAAGGAAAATTTTAACCAATCTCTTAAGTGAAAGGCACAATTCATATGCTTGAAAATATGAACACTTTAAATACTAACATTTTTAACATATATTAAACCTGTCAATAAAGATTTGAGAGCTATTTTTTAAGCTTTTCAATGGTTAGTCTTTTTTGTGTTACATTATTTGTTAAAAGAAAAAGATATATTGTGTATAGCTGGCCAGAAACTGCCATGCTCTGGTGAAGTACCAGAAGTTAACTAGTTTGATCTTCACAGAACAGTAATTTGCCCAAGACAGGTTACCTAGCAGGTCAAGGAGCCTGACAGATTATAATCCATGTCATCTGGTTAGCACATGTTTAATCAAAGGTTTTGTCACTTATTTACTTATTTAAGCTTTCACAGGCTCGTAACATTTCTGGAAATTCCTATTATTGCATTTGCCTTTTCTGACCATAATTGTAGATGTCAGTTTCTATGTTCTTACAAAATTTGATGCTTGAAATGTGTCTGTTGTGCTTAGTCTTCAGCAGCATCTATTCTTAGAAATGTTTTTAGGTTGCCCTTCAAGGTCTCTGTGGGATGGGAATGGTTTATTTCAGTTGGCTAAATAATACCATTCAAAAAAGGCAAATGAAGAATGCAGTGTAAAGGAAGTTAAGATACACCCTCATTTCTTACTTTCCATGACAACCCACACTCACTAGATGTGTGGATTCCTTTGTAATTAAAAAAAAAAAACATGAACCCCACATTAGAGTAATACAGAAATGTTACCGTATATAAATAACAACCAGTGTGTTATGAAAGCAGACATCATTTAATATGAATCTGTTTCTAATCTTACACTTAGAAAGATTTGAAGAAAATACATATATGAAAAATAAATTGTTTTTTTATTTGACAGTGTTTGCTATGCATTTTTGTTCTTGGTTCTTTATATTAGTGGCAGCACTTGTCCGTAATCAGATGGCTGATTATGGCAGGATGGCATGGCAGTGGAACAATAATAGTTCATGGTGGCAGAAGACAGCAAAGCAACAAGAGAAAAAGGGAGGAGCTAGAAAGTAATCCTCTGTCCCTCCCTTATACTGCATGGAGCTACTGCCCCAGGGCAGTTGTTGCTGTCACACCCATAATCCCAACATTGGACCATGAATCAATCAGGAATTTTAGATTCAGCCAACTCTGAAAAGCACCACACGCCCATGGCTGCATGAGGCTCTGGAGGAACATTCAGACACAAAGTAAAGTATAACACATATAAAACATTTATTGCCATCAACTTAATTTTTGTCTTAGTTCTGTATGGGAAATGTTGAAAGTTCTTACACCATATTATGATGGAATTGCAATGACTATCATTTCTGATTTAATTTTTACTTTGCATTATTCGTCTGTATACTGACAACATTGCAGAAAAGAACTAGTAAGTAGATTCACATGTGACTTAAATGGTGACATTTTATAATAAATAGTAACCTTGTCTATACAATGAAGCCCTTTGGCCCAAAGCAAGACACATAACAATTCTCTTTGTATCGATTTTCATTGAGTCACATTGTGTGTTAGTACCCTGCAATCTGCTTAAATTAAAATTTCTCTCAGCAGGGTACGGTGATTCACGCCTGTAATCCCAACACTAAGGAGGATGAGGCATGAGGTCTGCTGCAAATTCAAAGCTAGTCTGGGCTACAAAGTGAGTTGAAGGCCAGCCTGAAATGCACAGCAAAACCCTGTCTCAAAAAGATGAATAAGTAAAAATAAATAAATAAAAATAACTTCTCTGAAAATATGGGAATATTTTAGAAAAGTGAAGCTATGAAGATAAATAAGCAAAAGCATTGTTTTATGACTCTTACAACTGAGAGAAATTTTACATTTTGCAATGCAAAATATGAGAAGATCATGTTGAGCTTGGTAAAAAAGTGATTAGTGACTTCATCTGACAGAATTGCTGAAAACAAAACTATAACGATTAGATATGAATATAAATTCAGCATTTCTTTAATAATGCATAATTTACATCAGCATTTCCTATTGAACAATATAATTTCTTTTCCAGATAATGATTTATATTTTGATATCTTCATGGAGTGCAGTGGTCATTTCCAAAAACTCTAACTTGTCTTGTATGAGTATGAATAGTCAATAATATTTTCAGTATCCAAAAAAAATTATCATTTATACATTTTAGAAAATTAGAAACTTTTTTCATTATAAGCAGATGGAAATTGGAAAATGGTTTTGTTTAGAGATAGTTATATTAAACTTGATGCTGATGCAAGGAAAATTTTTATAGTAGATCATAAAGTGTTATTTGAGAGAGTTTAGAATATGGAAAAGCTGTCCACTAGGCTCCTAACATCAAAACAAGTAACCTCAATAATTTTGTTAATTATTAAACTTTCAATGAGAGGAAAGTTCTAATGTGAGTTGACATTAGGAAAATATGATAATTTTTCTTGCACTTTTGTATAATGTGGTTAAGTTAAATTTTATATAGAATGCCCTCTTTTGGTGTAAACTATGAAAATCACAGAATTTGGATCAAAATTTAATAATATTGTAAAGATAGTATGGTTGTAAGACTTAAAATATAATTGATGAATTTCAGATAACATCTCACAAAAAATCAAGATATGTTCAATAATGAATAAGTTGCTGGAGTGTTAGCTCAGTCAGTGGCTTAAGCACCTGCCTGGCAAGTGTGAGGTCGTAAGTTCGATCCCCAGTACAGAAAAAAAAAAAAAAAGAACAAGTTTAAGTTTAAAATAGACCTCTTTAAATTTCAACGTTAGCCCTTTTGTTGATATTATAAAATATATGCATTTTGTGCCCTAATGCAGAGCTCCAAATTCCAAACTTCAGCATTGTTTTTTTATTTTAAAGATAATAAAACAAAAGAGGACAGAACAAAGCAGATCAGAACAAAACAATGTAAGCACACTGCACTTCACAACAAGACAGCCAGATACTAACAGTAGCTACCACAATGTCTCTTTCTTTGAAATAGTTGAGCATAGCTTCACACACAATAATATCAAACACAACAAAATAGTATAAAACCATTCAAGAGAATGAAAATATTATAGGGCATTCTGAACCAAATAACAGAAAATGAACAATGGCTACTATAGTATCTCATTTTCCATAAAAAATTGTTTATATACTATCACACATATTAAAATCCAGTAAGACACAACCTGATAGAACCAATGGAAATAGAAGAACAAAAGCATGATAGGACTTCAAAGCAAGCTGATATTAAATCAGCACTGGCTGCCATAATGTCTTGTTTACTTCAAAATAGCTGTTCATGCCATCACACATAATAAGGTTAAACAAAATAGAATAAATCCACTCCAACTAATGAATGAAAACATTATAAAACTTCAAAGCAATGCAATGGGGAATCATGATTACCATAAAATCTTATGTACTCTTACCATTTCTTACACTAGGGAGACTATACTTCATCATTCTTATGTTCAGAGTAAATTTGCAAGTTTGAATTATAAATGGCCCTAACAATATTCTTTGTGATCCCCATGGTTATCTTTTAATCTGTGTTACAATTGAAAACACTAGGAGAGAAATTGAAAATCCAAACCTAAAGTAGACACTTTAGCTGAAGGTGATGAGAATACATGTTGAAGGCTTTGATTCATGTTTCTAGTTTTTATTATAAACTCATTTGTGCTAAGTAACAACTAATTGCAATGAATTAAAATTATCTTATCCATCAGTTATTTTATGTCTCAGAATGAAAATACCAATATTAATTGAAACAAAGCACTCTTCTCCACATTTTCCTGACAAAATATATATCGATATATTTTTCATGTGCAAGAAAAAGAGCTCTTATGACCTTAGCTCTATCAGAATGTCTTTAGTGTCTGCTAACAATGAATAAATGTTATGGATTCCTCTAAACAGCTCAATGTAGCTCTCTGTTGCCAGGTGAGATCTATACTGCTCGCAAAATCAAAATTAATAACCAGAGAAATCAATATTTCTTGTACTTAAAAAAAGAGGCAACTTTATAGAAGTTATTCTTAAACTTCTGTAAAGCAAGATACCTATGTGTCAGAAAAATAAAATGAGTAATAAGATACTTGACTTTGTTTTGAGAGAAGCCCCCGCCTTATAACCACTAGAGAAAGTAAAATATATCAATTTTCTATAGGTCCACACACGAATGCATCAAACATACATATATTTTTTCAACAAAATTGACCAAGCAAAATCTTAGATCAGAATTAGGAAAGATCAGTTGTGTTTTTGTTTTGATTTTTTTATTGTTTTGAGAAAGTAAATAAGTTTCTCTAATTATTTTCACACACACTTTAAGTTCTTGTATTCTCTTTTATTCAGTGAAAACTCTCCTTTACTTGAGAAGATTTCAAAAAATAAGGCCAGGAAATGTTCATAAAATTAATAACTCAAAAGAATCAATTATAGGTATGAGGAAGTAAAAGACTCCCTGTTTTCCAAACCTAATGAGACCCAGTAAAAATTCGGTCTGTGCTGAGTAGTCTGCTCAATACATAGAAGTAAACTATTGCAGTGTTTGAAGATGATGGTAAAGATATACACAGTGGCTCCCCTACTACTTTGATTTATGAGAAGGTGGTGAAGTGCAATAAAAATGACACAGGAGAAAGTGCAGATGGAGGGTGATCTTACTCTGTCAGTCGTTCTTGCCTGCTTTTGTGCATTTACTCTGTCAGTCTGATGTCGGCTGAGCTTGATTGCAAGGGCTTTCCTTGGCCATTGTTGGCTAAACCATGTTGGACTTATGTAAATCAAATGGTAGAAAAAGCACTGCTTATTTTCAGCTCGCCTACTGTAGCCCTGCTGGCACCCTTAACTTTTTAAAATACTTTGAAATTACAATTTAGAAATATCAGCTACTGTATGAAATATAAGCTGTACTAGGTAGGAGGAACCTGGACTATGAAGTAGCTCATCTTTCCTTTTAATTTCCTATACCCGTTGCAGCTCCTGAGTCAGAAAAGGAAATATGCTCTGAGATTTAAAATAGTATACCACAGACCACACTAATGGGATCTGTGCGAGTCAAAAATATAATGCTTATCCTCTGCATATATAAACAACTTGAACTAGACATTTTTGGAAATACATTTGGCATCATTTTTAAAAGACTTCCTTAGTTATTTCTTAAATTTTTTCCTTCTCTGGCCTCTTCTTCCTTCTTTTCCTTCTTTCTTCTTTCTTCCTCTCTTTTTCTTCTTTCTTTCTTTTTTATTTTTCTTCTCTCTTACAACTTTTCTCAAAATACTATTCACATGCCATAAAATTCACCTATTAAAGTATCAATTCAATGTTTCTAAGTATTTAACTGTGAGAAAAGTAACTTTATAATTTCAAATAACTGTAGTAAACTCAACTAGAAAACTGGCAAAGTTGAAATTCATACTTGGGTCATCAGATTGCACATCAAGTTTTCTTTACACTTATCACTTGTCTTTCTATTCACTAAATACCCCTCTTTGAGTTTGAATTACTAAACTGGAACTTACAAGCTATATCAGCTCTCTACTTACCGGACCACAGCTTTTTTCTAAGGTCTAACAGAATGCGGTATTAAACTATTTAAAAATCATTTGGAGTGGTTAGAAAAAATACAAAAGTAACAGATCAGACTTAAGACCTACACTAATCCCAATGTTCTTCCATGATGCAAACACTTGCATATGCATATTCTGTTGGACTCATGATATGGTTTAGCTTCAGAAGGGACAAAATCTTCTACCATAATCCAGGGAAGGTGTAGTAGACCTTGTAGTTTCAGTTTACTATTCTATGGGAAAATTCCAAAAATTATATGAAAAAAATTGACATATTCTGGATCTTAAAGTAACAATGATATTCAAAAATATTAAAGGAAGGACAAAAATCCTGGCTCACAGAGAATAGATTATTCTATGATCCAATGATATGAGAAAAATAAAGAATGAAAATTGAGAGAGCACAGTGAGAATCATAGAATGAAGGGACAAAACAAAGTTTAGCAGTCTTTTATATCACTAATGACTAAATGTCAACATTTTCTTGACAAATTAAATATATTCTTTCATCTCTAGTTTTTCAATTTTATGCTATGTATGTGTGTATTGAAGCTCTACTGAAATAAAAGTTAAGTATAGAATAGTACCTTGAAAATAATTTAACAATTTAAATGTATGTACAATAGCAATAATATAAATATTAATCAATGTAGAATAATGTAAATAATCTTAGTATATGCAGAGCAAACATTTTATAATTCTTAGACTTCTTTCATCTTTTCTCTTCGATGAAGTTAAGCTTCTCACATAGGCTGGCACAATGAGTTTATTAGACTCAGTAATTTCAGACTTTTAATTCATAGCCACAATTGTTTTTAACTTTATTGAACATTAGAAATCATTTAACAAATATATGTGCTCTGCTAATGAAAGAAATTTATTCTTTCTTGGAGCTTCATTTTACTTCAGAGGAGCATAATCACTTTGACAATTATTGCTATTAATAGCTAATGTTATTTGGAAATTATTTCACCTCATGTTACCCTTTAACTCAACAGGTGCAACAGAACACAAGCAACAGTGGAGAAACAGAACAAAATGCTTAGTTATATACAGTTTCAACAATAACATGTAATATACCAGCGTTTCCTGAGGATTAATGATCAATCAGAATGGTCTGTGGTCCTAGGGCCATTAACTCCATGTGGCCATTAATTCTGCATGAAATATCTCACAACAAAGACATTTGTAACAATTACATCCCCTTTCTTAATATGATTTTTGGGCAGAAATTTTTTTTTAACTTTTCATTTTTAAAGATGTTCTTGTCTTACCAGTGACAAGGAAATATGGTCAGTGACTTTAGGATAAGTACTTGAAACAGATTCAGATTATGACATTTCATGTGCTTTTTGTATGTGGCATTGTTTTCTTTAGTATCACATCACAATGAAGAGAAAGCACATTACATCCTAATTAATCAAACTTTTCCAAATAACATAAAATCAAAGCACCTATTTAAATGGCTGATTAGTATGCATTAGCCAAAATGAAATTTATAAAGCCCAAGTAACAGAATGTAGACTATTTATCTTTGGGGTTGTTTACTGTAGATTAAATTTCTGAAGAGTTGCCAGTGCTTTAAAGATTTATGCTTTCACTTTCAAGATGTAGGATAAATTCATAGTGAAGTTATGGAAATTAGCTTCATTTGGGATACAGTAAAGCATGATTTTTACCAAAAGTAAATATATTTTAATTATCTACTAACAGAAAAGTCTCCTAATTTCTGAAAATGCTCATGTTCTATTATCAATTAAAATTATTAATTCTAGGGAGAATTTAAATTATTTTAGTTATATTAACAGAACTTAAGAATGTTAGTAATTTTAAAAGAGATTCTATTTAAAGAATGTTTTAAAATTTATGTGTATGTGTATTAATGTATTATTCATCAATACTAGAAAAATTAGGAATACAAAAAAGTATAAATTGTTGCTATTTTAATTATAATATGGAATTAATTTGTTACTAGCATATATCATATTACACATGTACTAACAATTAACATCTATCTTTATTTGGTATGTGTTACTGAAACTAATAGGAAATAAATAAATAGACCAAGAGCTAACATAAGATGTAACAACTTAAAAGACCATGCCAAATTAAGGTACAATGAGTCTTATACTGCCTAAAATGATTATGACAGTGTAAAACCAATGTCACATCTTATTGACAATAAAAGTGCCAACAGCATGCATATTAGATTAGAACTAACCTAATTGGAGGAGGTGGGATGTTTGAGGTACAGTAATAGAAGCCGGTGCTAATCTCTCATGATATGCTATGTCACCACTACTTGGAATTCCATTGGGCAATATTAATTCAAGCAGAGTTCTGAGCTACTAATAAATGAGGCAAATTGAGTCAATTACCAATTTCGTGCTTTTATGATTTGGGGTTTAGCTAGATAATATCTGCAATTTAATACTCTACCCTCTGGAGATCTTGACCGTTTACAAAGAACATGCTTTTACTGTCCTGTTTATACTATTCATTTTATTTAAATTCCACACTGCCATGAGGTGGGGGAAGGGAAAAATTAAGCCACATGTCATTTTTTTTTCTCCTGAAAGCTATATGTGTGACTTTCTATGATTGAAATCTTAATCAGGGTTCATAGCTGAGTTACATAGCTTCTAGAAGTATTTGCTCGGGACTATTTGTCTTTGGGAATGGTAATTATGAAAGATAAAATGTATGCATCAATATATTTTATTGGGGTACTGCATGACTGTTAGGCCTCCAAGAACTTAAACATCTTTAAAAAATGGACCTGGTCTCTATTTTTTTATAAGTCCAGTAATATTTTATGTTCAAATAAGTAATTCTAAATTCCTCTCTTTCACTCCCCACCCCAAAATAATAATGCACCAAATCTCATAGATTCTTCATGCCTTTGCTGATTCCTGAGCTAATTTGTGCCTAAATAGATATCCCACTAAAAAGTTTAAATTAAAATTCTACAAATAATGTATTTCAATTTGTTTATCAGACTTTTTTCATGGACAATACCTCATGAATTAAAAGTGCATTTATTAATATTTTAAATATTTCACTCTGCTGCGTATAAAATGCAGAAATGAAAACAAAGCTCTATTAAAATCTATGAAGTAATTTTCACCACTTGTGCTTGAAAATTCCCTATGTCTCACTTCTAAAATGCATCTATATAATAAAATCCATTTGGGCAAACTTGGGTGGTTTGTCAGATTCTAAGACAACCTAAAATTTTATACAGCATACTTACTGATACAAGTACAGCATTTCTTTTACTTTCTGTAAGAAAAGCAGATATTTTAAATAAATATAATAAGTACTTGTTCATATCAGTTCTAAGGTGATGCTATCAGCCTGTTTCTCTTAGCAACACCCTATCATCAAAGACCTAAAAAGATAGACTTTAAATTATGTCTTCTTAGCTGCGGTTAACCTGACTCAGGAGAGGTCAGTAGGGGAATGGATGCTTGCCAGAAATCCTCTTTGGCCAGGTCCCCACCACCAAAGTGAAGCAGTAAATTGAGAATTGAGCCAATTATGCAAATAAGTCAAGCTAAAAAGCAATTTCCATGAAACTCTATCAATAATTTACCTAAGTTGTGTTGTGAGAGTTTGGGCTATAACCAAGGTCAGAACTCCAGAGTATTCTTGTTCATTTCCCCCCTTCCTTCCTTCCTTCCTTCCTTCCTTCCTTCCTTCCTTCCTTCCTTCCTTCCTTCCTTCCTTCCATTTTCATTCTTTCTCCCTTTCCTTGCAGCGCCTTCATTCCTTGTCATTTTTCCTTCTTTGATAAGTGACCTTATTTTCTGACTCACTCTGCTGCTGTAGGCCTGACTTCCATTACTGCTGTTATTCCCAGGGGGTGATTTTCTTTGTTTCAGTAAAACAGAGACATTTATGCCTCAGATTCTTTGTTCTGGCAACAAATAAAAACAGCTTCCATTCTTATCTGTAGTTTGATAATGGTAAAATCAAATGTCAAACTTTATTTTGATAGATTTCATGTAGAAAACAAGTGGCTAGTTAGTTCAGCCTGGTCCTGATATTGCACATTAAGAGGCCTATATGAAAGAGACATTCCTCTACTGTATCATAGTCCTCTACTGTGCTGTACAGAACATTAATGTTATGATTCATAAAAGTAATACTAGTACTGTCTCTTCAAATTTATTATCACCTAAAAGTCCTTATTAGTATGATAATTAACCACTTGATCAATACTGAAATTACGCCATTCTCATTTTCACTAACCAACAAAACAATTGGTAGTCTAATTATACAAAAAATGTAAATTAATATAAAAATACAACAACATTAATAAGCTGCATTGAATAGATAAAAATAGGTTATACTTATTGAGTATTTGCTCTAAACTTGCTGTTTTTGAAGTTTCATATGAGTTATTATAATACCCATTTTATAGATTAGGAAGCTGAGGCACAGATAATTGACTAATTGATCTATTACATAGATTTGATAAAGAATAATACTTGACTCTTTGCAAGCTGAATCTAATCTTAATCCCTCTCTTGTGGTCTAGCTAACAAAAACAACACATTATATGATAGAACTAAAAATGTAATTTTTATTTGACACTGCACTATTAATAACTAATTGTGGAGTGAGTTGTTTTTAGTTGATCCACCTTTTACATTGTATTTGAATTGTAAATTTTGTTATGACTCATTGAGTATGAATATATATATGTAATATAAATACATATCAAATATGTTTATGATCACCTATATGAAAACAATGAGTACTGTGCTATAGAAATAAAAATTAACACAACAAATCACAGTAGTTTGGAAAATGTTTCCATGGAGGTGCTATGATTTCTCCCCTTGATATAACCCTAATATTCCAATGTGTTCAGCACAACAACATTGATACAAGATGGTCGAGAAACAGGTTTCAGGTTAATTGGGGCAACATGTTATCAGTTAAATTGATAGCTAAATCAAATTGTCATACATAATTTACTCTGTGTGTGTGTGTGTGTGTGTGTGTGTGTATGGGCACATGGCTGTGTGGGCAGGTGTGAACAGAGCATGCTTGTGCTTCTTTTATACCCAACAGATTTATTATTCACCTTTGTTCCTTCTGGTTCCTATTATTAGCATTAAATCTGTAGAATTAAATTAAACAATGGTTTAAATTTGTGCTTTTTATCTTTTGAGACCTAATAGTGCTCAGACTGGTTGAGATGACTTTTTCATTTCCAACTTTAGTATCTTAATTTTTAAAACTTATTGAAAATCATTTTTGCTTTAATTCCCCTTACTCTTCTCCTACATATATAAAGATAAAAATGGAAAATATAAAACAGAATTACAGGTTGCCTACTATCTGCTGTATGTGGGTCATCTTGATGTACTTTCTGCTTTTTCTCTTACTGTTCTAAAAGCCGTAGCCAGCCTTTCCTGAGCTTAGAAGTTAACTTTCCTGCTTACCTTCGTCCATCCACAGTATAATGTTACAGGAACATACTGCATACGACTAATCCTGAGTAGTAAAAATATGGAACTTTACATATCAATGTGACCTAATGTTTAAAGTTTTTCATGACATCTCTACCAAATGCTGACTTAAAAAATAATCCTGGTGGCTGGCCTATAACACAATGTTACTCACATTACCAAATAAGAAATAATAGAATTTTAGTTATTCTTAGTTATTCTCCTATTTTATAGGAGAATAAGGGTTAATTTATACAGTTGTGTAATGTGCTATATCACGACATCCTAAATCACATAGGACAATAAACTAAACAGGTATTGTCCCATAGTATGCATTGTTTCTAGTTTTCACTCTGTGTGCACTTTGAAGTCATCAGTGCTAATTACAATGAAATGTTGTTCTTATTTCTATAACCACCATCAGCTGGGCTCTCTGTTCAGGGAGACTGCATAAATCATGTTTCCACAAGGTTATTTTATATTGTTTTGTTTTTTATCATGGGAATCATTAAGTTTTGAGGATTTTAAGAAGATAATATATTGGCAGTTCCAGAAAAAGAAAATGCTTGGCTGTAGAAAATATAGATAAAGCCCTAATGTTATATTAATATACTATGGTTTTGGCCTATTAATATGCATGGTACAAGTATCTTGACATTTATTGATTTGCAATGAGAAACCGAGTAAATAGATCTTTAACAGGAGTAGAAAGGCTTTAAGTATAAGAGAAAATAGCTCAGTTTAAAAAACCCTGAAATTTTCATTCCAGTAAGGCTATTGAACCCAACTTAGAGGGCATATATCCTCAAATATAGGGCACATTGAAAAGCTTTTAATCATATATATATATATATATATATATATATATATATATACATATATATGATATATGATATATGTATATATATCTACATATATCATATATATCTGCATATATCATATATATATGAGATATATGTATATATTGCCCATGACCAAATGAAACGGCCAGATCTTCAGTGTTGATGCTTGTTTTAGTATCAGTGTCAAATTTATGACACCCAGAACACAGACATTCTTATTCCAAGAAAAATAATTTACTCGTCTATAGAGCAACCATGTCACGTTGCTAGAAACAGATCTTCTGGCCCACAGACCTATTAATTGTATGCTAAGTCAGATAAGGGACAAATAGGGATAGAAAAAGCATGAGATTTGTGCTGCTAGTGCTATCAACTCCTAAGATTATTATCTTCAAAGGCCTTAGCATTTTCTGTTAATCATTTCAAAGAAGCTATGTGTATTCACATAGTACTGTATCTTCACGTACTACTACAGCTTTATCCATATTCGCATAAATATATGTGCGGATTTCTAATTCAGCTTTAGTTTTAAAAAGTTAAGTGTATTTAAAGCTGTATTTTACTAAATGACTGCTATGTATCACCATGGCTTAGACACATCACTGAAGAAAGCTTAATGCCACCCTGGCAAAAAATAGCTAAGGGTTACGAAGATACTCCTTACAGGTCTGGTTTCTCAGTTTTTAACAAGATCTATTTTTACCATGTTCCATATTAAAAAATAAGGACTCAAAATTTTTTAGCTAAAAAAAAGTTTTAGGAAAAATGACATTCTTGATTTCAAAACCTCTTACTTTCCATCAGTCTCTTGGTACTCAATGTTTATTCTATCCCCTCTAATAAGCAGAACTAATATTCCAATGATGTATATTATTTCTAAAATTAATACAATATACAACTTGGAGCTTTTAAAATCACCACCTTGAAAAAGGCAATAATAGAGAATTTGTGAGATTCAAAAATAAACTAGAGGAAATGATTCTCAATGTCACATACAAATCATCAAAAATAAGTCTTCATTTTTTTCTAGAACACTAGCCAAGAATATCTTCATTCACATTCATCTAATTTAAGCATTATTGTGATATATACACTTAAAATTCTCCTAAAATTTGGTTAATGAGCTTATTTTTTTAAAGATGCCACTATCTTTTTTTCAATCTTGTTAAAAAGCTTTCTGTCATCCACACCTAAGTGTGAATAGGTTTAATTAACAAAGTTCTACTCTAATTGCTTTGTTTAAACTGGAAGGGGAACTCATACTTTAATAGGTAATGCTCCTAAGCTCTTTTGGACTCTTAACACAGGAGAAAGTTTTTAAATAGCTGACAAGTTCACGAGACAATCTACACATGTTTTAAAATTTTAGCATTGTAAAATTAAGTACAAAGAAAGCATAAAATGCCTTGCCTCTTTTTTGAGCTGAATCATTAACTATCACAACTTGAATTTACACATGAGTCATACGCATTTCTACATTAATGATCAAATAAGAATACATTGAATAATGTATTCTTAGAATAATAAGAATACATGTACTAATTATTTCCTGTGGACCTAATTATTTCCAATGTTGTTCAAAAGAAAAGAACATACTGAGTACTTTAATATGAATTTTGAACTTTTTGAATGTATAGAATGAATTAGACCCTGATTTTAATGGTCACCCCATGGACTCTAGGATGATTTCCATGAAAAGACTAGAAGTGTAGAAATAAACATTTGTCTTACAATTTCCTCTGTAATTATAATTAGAAGTGTGACTAGTGACTGGATCTAGATGGCTTGTTAAAAATCCTTTTCTTTTTTCTTTTAGTGAATTTTTATTGAAGTTATATTATATACAGTTAACATGCAAGGTGCTATAAACACATTGCCTCAAAATTGGTAAGTTTAATGCTGGATTTTAGAGAGATTAGAATGTTGTGAAATAATATCCTGAAATGTCTGAAGGAATTTACACTAATATCATCTCCTTATTATCCCATAAAACATAAATATTATTCTAGATTTTTTTTTACATTTCACTAATAAGTAAATTAAGTATTACAGCATGCAATATAATGAAAACATACCTAAGGTTGCAAAATCATGTGTTAATAAGTGAGTTACCAATTTCCCCTTTTGAAAGCATTATTGGCAAATCCATCTTAGGTGCTCAAACTGCTGAATGTCTCATTGTTGAAAGGTTAGAAATAACTTTTGCTTAAGGCTGAGGTTCACTATTACACTAAATATGAATATGCAAAGTATGGCTTCAGAAAGATAAGGCATTCATAGCAATCTTTGAAAGAGTCTCCATAAATTATACTTGCCACATTTTGAGGTCTATGTATGCTTGACAAAAACATCTTCAAACAATTATAACCATTCTTTGTTAAAACTGGTTGATCTTTCTTTGCAGATGTGAACATTCTTTGCTAGGTGCTGGCATGCTGAACAATGATAGGCTAGAAAAGTAAGTTTATCAAAATAAGCTAGACCTCCCTTCTTTTATTCTGTAAAGCACAAAACTTACTCTCCTTTGGTGATTTCTTGGCCTGATATTACTGTCTGACTAAATAAAGCATTGCTTGTAGTTTCTGCTATTATTGTTTACTGGTGTACAATTTAATATGTAACCAAGAATGTGTCTACCTCAGCAATACAGATCGCACTGTCTTTTTGCAAGTAAATCAATCAGAAAAAGAAAAAGAAATTGAAAATATACTTTGTGTGTACTTGGTTTTTATTTTATATTCATGCTTTCATTCTACTTATTCTGAGATGAATTATCCCAGAATTTTCAAACTCCATATGTATTTCTACCTATATTATACAGAAAAATTTTTTGAATAAAATAGCAATAATTGTTAATATTTCAAGTAAGCATGAAAATTGAAATTATAAATTTCTAACTATATTAGTCACTTTATAGATAGTGACTTTGATTTCATTTTTGTATGTATGTATAAGTATATTGCAGCATCTAAAACATTTGATCAGATATGATTGATAATGTTATATATTAAATAAATTTTTCTTTCCATATTATATATTACCAGAAAATAATGTTGCTTATGGAGCAGTGCAGTATATTAAATGAATGGTGAGTCTGATATTCCAGATGAGATCAGGCACATTCTGGGTAGTATGGTTGTAGACAAAGGTCTAATATTTCAGAATACTTTTTTTCAAGTATTTTGCTCACTAATTGGGAACATGATCATTCTAGATGATCCTAAATTAGAGCACAAGGAAAGAGTTCAAAATATTCTTGAAAAATTAAAGATTTTTTTCATGAAAACAATAAGGAATCAAAAAGATAAGGCAGGGAGAATCCACCTGGCTGAACAGAAGGACCTCATTCAGAGATACTCAGAGAATTTCAACTAAAGCACAGGTAATTGGAAGAAAGGGAGGGACACACACCCTGAAACTAAAGTCAATCTGACATGAGAGATTAATAGAGCAAGCCAAACATAGATAAAGGACTTAGTAAAATGGCCAGCTGGTCTATTCAGCTGCCAATGAGTCACCAGATTGGGACAATTGCTTACCATACTTGGAATCTTGAGAGAGAGAGAATATGAGAATATATTAAAATAATGTAGCTAAATCCAGCCATTCAGGATAGACTTTGGATATAAGTTCCCCTGACTCTTCTGCTGATTATAGAAAGAAGAGGTAAACTGTGAATGATGAAAAAAGGAAAGATATAGAATACATGAAACAGACTCAGATACACAGGAAATTAAAAATTCCATTGAAAGCTGACAAAACTGCACAAACGAAACTGAAGACTGAATTTCAAACCTTAAAGACAGGAACGCGAAATGTAATCATGAAAGGAAAGATCTCTTGAAAATAACAAAAGATCAAAAAATAAGGATTCAACAGCTGCAGGATGATGCATATTATCTGACCATAGTGCAATAAAATTGAAAATTAGTGGCCAAAGAAACCAAAGACATACATAAATACATGGAAATTATATAACATCCTCCTGAACAACCAATGAGTTACAAAATTAAATCAAAGAAGAGGCTGGGAATTTAGCTCAGTGGTATAAGCTCCTGCCTGGCAAACACAAGGTCATGAGTTTGATCCCCATACCAAAAAAAAAAAAAAAAAATCAAAGAAGAAATTAAGCAATATCTATGATCAAACAAAAATGTAAATACAACCTAGCAGAACCTGTGGGATGTAATGAAAACTGTCCTAACAGGGAATTTATAGTGATGAATTATCACATCAGGAAAACAGAAGGGGCACAAATAAACAACCTAATGCTACACCCCAAGATTCTAGAGGTAAAAAAAAGCAAGTCCAGCCTAAATCCCATATAAGGGAGGAAATTATAAAAAGATCAGAGAAGAAATGAATGCAATTAAGACTAAGAAAACAGTACAAAGAGTTAATAAGTTGAACATTTGTTTCTTTGAAAGAACAAATAAAATTGATAAACCCCTAGCCAACCTAATCAAAAAAAGGAAAGAAATAAAACTCAACTTCCTGCAACCAGGAACTAAAGAGGACTTACTGCAGATCTTGTGGAAATAATCTTTACATTGGATGGAAAACATAGAAAAAATGGACATATTCGTAGAAACATATGAATTACTAAAGCTGAATCAAGAAGATATAAAAATTCTGAATTACTCAATATCAGTTAATGAAGTTGAAAATGTAATTACAAACTTATCAACAAAGAAATTTCAGGATCTGATGGATTCACTACTGAATTCTACAAGAAATTTACAGAACATTTAATTACAATAGTCCTCAAACTCTCTAAAGTAATTGAAACGGAAGAAATTCTTCCTAACTCATTACTCTGATATCAAAACCAGAGAAAGGCTCAACCGAAAAAAAGAACTACAGACTAATCTTCCTAATTTACATAAATGCAAAAATCTAGAAAAAATGCAAATATACTGGCAAACAGAATGCAGCCAATCATCAAGAAGATTATACACCATGACCAAGTGGGATTCATCCAAGGAATGCAAGGATTATTCAACACATGCAAATCAATAAATGTAAGACACCACATAAACAGAGCCAAAGACAAAAATTACATGATCATCTCAATAGATGCAAAAAAAAAAGCTTTTGATAAAGTCCAACATTCATTCATGTCAAAAACCCTACAGAAAATCAGAATAGATGGTCTTTACCTTAATCTGATAAGATACATCTATGACAAACCAACAGCTAACATTATACTAAATGAACAAAAACTGAAAGCTTTCACCCTAAAATTAGGAACAAAACAAGGATGTTCATTATCAATACTCTTATTCCATATAGTTCTGGAATAAAGCCAGAGCAATTAGACAAGAGAGAGAAATAAAAGCAATAAGGTTAGGAGAAGAAGAAGATAAATTATCATTATATTCAAAGGACTTGATACTCTACAAAGAAGACCACAAATTCTTCACAAATTTCTAGATTTGATAAGCAAATTCAGTCATGTAGCTGGATACAAAGTCAGCATTCAAATTCATATATACAAGCAACAAACTCACTGAGAGAAAAATTAGGAAACCACACCCTTCTCAGTAGCATTCAAAAAATGAAATACTTAGGAATCAATCTAACAAAGTAAAAGATCTAAGCACTGAAAATTACAGTACTCTGAAAAAGGTATCAGAGAAGATATCAGAAAATGGAAAGATATTCCTTGCTCATGGATAGGAAGAACCCACATTATGAAAGTGATTATACTCCCAAAACTATTATAAAGTTTTAATACAATCCCTATTGAAATACCATTAGCATACTTCACAGATCTAGAGATAACATTCTTAAAATTCATTAGGAAACAGAAGAGACCTGGAATAGCCAAGACAATCATGGGCAACAAAGGCAAGGCAGGAGGCATCCCAATCCTTGTCTTGTAGTATGTCTTGTAGTATACTTAAAGTTACTGTGATCAAATCAGCGGGGTACTGGTAAAAAAAAAAAAAAATTCCTACCTGAGGATCAATGGAACAGCACAGAGCATGCAGACATAGCTACAAACCTACACAGCCACATTATCTTTGACTAAGGAGCCAAACATGTTCCTGGGAAGAACTATAGTCTCTTTAACAAATGGTGCTGGAAAAACTGTCTTTCCCCATGCCAAAGTGTAAAACTACCTTGTCTACCAGCATGCACTAAAGTCAAAATGGATCAAATATCTAAATATTAAAATAAAAGCACTAAGTAGGTATAAATCTTGAAGACATAAGGTAGGCAGAGAGTTTATAAAAAAAAAACCCAAACTTCATGAGAATTACTTCAAAGAACCAACAATTAGGAAATCATCTTATTAGAAGGTTTTTGCACATCAAAAGAAATCAACAGAGTTAAAAGGAAACCCATACAGTTGGAAAAAATGTTAGACAACTGTCCCTTACATAAAGGACTTATATCTAAAACATACAAATAATTTGAAAAAATTCGACTCCACATTCAAAGATTTAATAAAAAAATGGGCATCTGAGATGAAAATGCAGTTCTCCGAAGAATAAATACAAATGACAAATAAATACATGAAAAAATGTTCACATACTTTGTCATTTGAGAGATTCAAATTAAAACTACACTGAGATTCCATCTCACCCCAGAAAGAATGGCTGTCATCAAGAAATCCAGTAACAAATGCTGGTGAGGTTTTGGAGGAAAAGGAACCCTTCTCCACTGTTGGTGGGCGTGTAGACTAGTACAACCACTGTGGAAATCAGTGCAAAGATTCCTCACGAATCTCGGATTAGATACCCCGATAGACCCCACTATTTCCCTTCCTGGTATTTTCCTAGAAGAACTGAAAACCTCATACTATAGTGATACTTGTGCACTCATGTTTATACCAACACAATGTATAGTAGCTAAATCTTAGAAACAACCCAAATGCCCATCAACTGAGAAATGGATAGACAAGATGTGGCATTTTATATAAAGGAGTGCTACTCAGCTATAAAAAAGGATAAAGCTGAGGCTTTTCTAGGTAAACAGATGCAAATCGAGACCATTGTCATAAGTGAAATAAATCAGACATGCATTTGTAAACACCATATTGTCTCCAGAGTGTAAGAAATTGAAAGAGTAAATAAGATCCAAGATGTGTAATAGATATTGTGAAAGGTAAAGAATCTATTTAAAATGAAAGAACATCTGGGATGGGAAAAAGGAGAAAAGAAGGAAGATATATACCTAACACAATTATATTGCTAATTTCTCTTGGTTTATCGAAAAGAATGGTTTGTGCTTACATTGTTGTATCAATTTTTCATGCCTATATGTATGAGCAACTACACTGAAGATAACAACATGCAATATATTAACCATTTTAATCCCCTACTGGCTTGTCTTGAAATTCTTTATCATTGTTTTTCTTGGTTTTTCTCTTTAAAATAAAAAAAAGATATGGAATTAAAAACAAGCAACAATGTGAAAGCAGAAGAAAGATGCCTCATGAAGAGTAATGTGAGAATTAAGATTGTATGAGATGATGTGACTCAGTTCTGCATAATTTATCATCAGCATGCATAACCCTTAGTTTTTGCTCTATAATTACTAACAACAAGATTTAGTAGCTTAAAACAATAGCTTTTATTTTGCTTATGATCCTGTGTGTTCTCATTTTTGTTCTTGTGATCTAGTGTGAATTTACCTATGCATTGCAGACAGCTGCAATGTGAGCAGACAAATGGACTAAAATGGCTTCCTGTGGAAGGACTTCTGTGAACATTATCCTTCTTATCAGCCAGAAGCCTTGCATTTTGCTGCAGAGTTCCAAGAGCATGCACAAAAGAATATAAAGATTTTTTTCCTTGCATATTGTAGATTGAACCCTGTACCTTAGGATTGAGCTACATTCTCAGCTGTTTGTTTATTTATTTATTTATTTATTTATTTATTTATTTATTATGTACTGACAGGTTCTTACTAAATCAGTAAGTTGCCCAGAGTATGCTCAAAATCACAAGTCTCCTGCCTCAGTGACCAAGGAGGAGGTAAAGTTTTTGAGCCCTGGACTCAAGGCAAGTTCAATATCACTTCTGCCACATTCTTTTGTCCTAAGTGACACAAGACCAGCCAAGAATCAGAGTGGAGAGATTCTATGCTTCATGAGATATTTAAAAGAACAGTGGTCGATTTTACTAATATTGTTTTAATACTAAACATGTCTTGTTTTAGAACAAATTAATAACTTGTCACCTATCACCATAGGTGATGATAAAGTGACATATTATAGATAATATAGGTGAGAAGACATTAAAAATAAAAGGGGAAATTGCTGAATTGTATGAACCTTTATATATGAAGAAAGGAAGAAAAACAAGGGTATTTCTATGAAATCTGGATTAAATATTTAAAAACAAATGTGTAGCCTCAGTTAATGTTAACAACGTTTGACACAGAGTAATTTATAGACTTCCAAACAACTTTCACATGCATTTAAATCTTACTGGACAAAAATAGCAAACATGTAATCCTCACAATAGTCAGTAAGACAAATGCTATTACATATAATTTATAGATACGTACACCGAAGCTCATAAAACACTGCATAGCAATTACTTACAATATAATGATGTTTCTTCTTAGAAAAGAGTGATATAGCTAATGAAGTACAAGAATCTTTCACATCTTGATATTCTCAAGTGAATGCACAACTAGTATATGACTAATTTTCACACCTAGGAGAGTTCAGTGATTAATGAAGCTGATGTACTGGCAGTTTCCTAGAAGGGTTAAATTAAGTGCACCTTTTTATACTCATTCCAGAAAGAGTTCCCAAGTATATGTAGAGTGCAAACCTGATCTTAGGAAACACTTGTATTTGCTCAATAAAACATTTTTTAGTGGATCTTAATAACCATATCTATTTACTGAAGCCATCAGAAAAATATTTCAGCTTATAAGTATTTAACTAGTTAGATCAGGTTAAAATTAAAACTCAAATGAAAGGAAACGATGTTAAATTTCTTTTTTTAATTTATTTTTTTTTTATTTTAAGGAGAATAAAACAAAAGAGGACAGATCTAAGCAGATCAGAACAGAACAATGTAAGCAACACAGCACTTCACAACAAGACAATTGGATATTAACAGTAGCTATCATAAGGTCTCTTATACTGGCTTTCTCCAAAAATAAGTTTAATTCCCCAATGTTTTCTGTGTTTTATAGTCAGGCTTACTGCTCAGAGTGATGGTGTTGCTTATAAAGTATGTTTTTCATCATTTACTCATGAAAAAGAAGACTTCTTAAGGGGTAAAACTAGTAATGACCCCAAATGTTTATCTGTTGTCCATATTTCCTGTGTTTTCACACAGGCTCTGAATTAGCTAGCACTGTTGTCTCCAGCCAGGATTCTGAATCTGACCATGCATATGTAAATATTCGCAGCGTTTTCACAAATAAAGTCAATAACCCTCTTAGAGATACATGGGCTACCTATAAGACCCTTTCACCAGATTACAGTTTCTTTTAATTCAAAGTGAAAAAATGTCCAACATGCCTGCTGCTATTTACACTTTTAAAAAATCTATGTCTTTACAACTCGGCAGAGTCAAATGCTCTTGTCGCATGACTCCTTGTTAAAATAACACTAGTCAGTTTAGAAATGTCAATCTTGTTTTATCCCCTGGACAAACTGTGTTCTAGTTAATGATATTCATTCCAGGAATAATTATAGGAATTCTAGTTTTTTGACTAAGTACAGAAAAGACTCACATTTTAGTAAGAAACATGTGACAAAACTGATAATACACATGAGGTAACCCTGAGATTTATATAAAATACATTTTTTAAAAGCCTAAGTCTTTTTCGCCAACATTAAGATTCTTAATGCAGGCTGCACAGTCTTGATCTTAAGCACTGCAGGAATATATTTCCTAATTCAGTATTGAAGTATTATATAAATTTTTATCTATTTCTTTGGGTTTTTATTAGTGTATGTTTGCAATATATATAACTGCACTCATACTCTGTGGAATTGGCACATATATCACACCTTAATCATTTTTATTTACTCTTTCCCTTCCAACCTCCTATCCCTTCCTATCTCCAAATTATACACACCTTTTTGCTCTCCAGTTCATGTGTGGCTTTCTTAGGAGTTGGCAAAGTTAAAGACAATGGATAAACTTTCATGGATTTTTATCTTCCAGGGCAATTAGCATAATGGATGATGTGCAGTAGGTATGAAATGTATAATTCCTAGCAGGCTTAGTGGCTCACGCTTGTAGTCCCAGCACTTAGGAGGCTGAAGAAGGAGGATCCTTGCGCGTTTGAGACCAGCCTGGACTACAAGGCGAGGCTGGACTGCATGATGAGACTCTCTCTCAAAAATACAAACAAAACAAAACAAAACAAAACAACGTGTAATTCCTGATAAATTTTTGACTGTTCATACTATATTACTCTCAACTTTCAAAACTTATTTTATTTCTCTTTTACATTATGCTCCACCTGAGTCCAGATGGCTAATTAACATCCAGTGAGCAAATGAAAAGTGATCAGTTTTCAGTGTTGGTCAAAAATGTTATCAAGACCTTAAGAATCCTATTGGAAATAGACCGCTGAGAAAGTTATTTTGCACATGATATCCGGTCAGAACTGAACAACTTCTTGATACCTGCACTGGCCACAATTGAAACACATGCTTGCTAGTTACTAAAGGTCTCTGGGTCCTGTTGGAATCATTAAAGCAGCAAACAGTAAATGCCAATAGCCTGCCATGTAGGACCCTTAATCACGGCCTTCAGGCTGGATGGCGCTCCCTGCCTCTGCCTCTCTCTGTTGGTTCAAATTTCTGTATCTTCTGTTGAGCTCCGGGTGAGCTAAGCATGTTGCCATTTCAGAGTGGTCATTCTTTCTTCCGCTCTTACAATAGTTATGTTTGTGAACATCCACTATTTATTGGTAATAAATAGCCATTATTTTTAGTTACTTTTTTTTTTTCCTCTGCACGGACTCTTTATAAGTCCTCCAGGGAGAGAATCATATCTTACATATGCTTATATGGAAATTCCTAAGACAAGAGTTTTGAACATAGCAGATAAGTGATAAACAGTTTAAAGGACAATACTTTTTCAAGTGGTGAAATTCATTTTGAATGTAAGGAAGTAGAATCTGATAAAAACTGCATAAACAAAATCATAACTAAATGCAATAAGAAAATGACGTTTTTTATAAAGTTTCCAGGTAGCTATTTGTTATATAGCTTTGTGAAAATGAAAAAATGCTCTGAATATGCTCTGAGAAGATTTATTTAAAAAATGGTATTATATAATCTGGGTCTTAATCTCTCCAATTTAGCATCATATATTTTAAAACCAGGACAAGATCTGAAAGTTTGTCTACCAATTTTTGTGTGTGTGTGCCTGCTTTAATTCTAGAAATGAACACAAACTCTCTCTTTGTTTCACCTATGAACAAAGAGGCAGGAGTGCAATCCTGCTGCTTTTTCCCCTAAACTTATGCTTCATAAATGAAATCTGATACCATACTTTGAGCAAAAATAGGGCAAGAACAGAGCTATTACTTTAAAATAGACTCGTTTTCAAGTAGAAAACCAAACTGGAATGTTGGCACATGCCAGTAGTAACAGAGTTTTGGCTACAAAACAATCAGTTTATGGACTTATTAACAGTTCATAAAATGTATGGCATTCTTCTGGTTCTTGTCACCGGTGAACATATGCTATGAATTTACAACAGACTGAAGCACCATTCCATAAATATTAAAAATAGCTATGAGCATCACAATGGAAATATCTCAAACCAAAGTAGAAATATGATGCTTATTCAAAGAACAGCAGATCTTTTCAGATATGATCAATTATGACCCATACTGCCAACACATGCTGAGGGGGTTTTCAGAGGGAATATTTAAATTGGGAATCTTTGAGGTCTTTGAAATGGTGAAAACTATAACTTCTCTATTTTATAAGATCATAAACCTAGTTCTGCTTCAAATCTGTGATTCTTCTAAATCAAAATTCCAGACTGTAGTAGTGTCAGTGTTCTTCACATGTCACCCTCTTGGCATTAAACTTAAACAGGAATTTTTTTATGAACATCATTCAAATCCTTAATGAACTAACAAGTTTAGACCTATAAAGTCACTCCCTCCTTTTTGCTTCAAATGCTCTGTACTTAAATATGGGTTGTTGTTCACATGTGTTAATATCCTTCTGCTTAAAATATGGGACAATGTACCCTTTTTATATATCCTACCCACCCTTATTAATTCATCCTCACAAAATGTCTACCACAATATCTGAATATCAGTATTTTTAATGAATGGAAGAACTTTCAGACCTACTGTTGAAAAGAATATAGTAAATATACTTGTAAAATTTTATATGAATCCTGTTACTAACTATTGTGCATGAATTTCTTTCAAAATTAATGTTAACCTACAATCATGTTAACATAATTAAGTGTCTTAGTATTCAAATTAAATACATTAGATTCAAGTTAATATTTTATTTTATTTGGCCCTAGATTAGTCTCTTGGAATAATTATTTTATCCCATATTAAAGAATTGATGAAAAATTAATTTAAATTTATTAATATGATTAATATATAAATTATTGTGTATACTAAAGTAAATGGTTTCTTCCTGGAAACTTTATTATAACAACTAGTTTTACAAAATCTAATCTTAAGGACTCTGACTATACTTAAATATATGAATTGAGTAAAAAATATATTCCTTTATAATAAAATATTTGTTATATTGGATTATAATCTATTTTATAACCTCAAACAATAATTTGAAATTTTAAAACTGATGCTTTACTAAACAACTTAAAATATAACAATTTTAATTAATGTTAAAATTATAATGAGGATGTTAAAATTTACTAAGTAGACCTAACATAAATACAAAAATTCATCTAGACTGAGGTGTCTATTCATGTCTAAACATTGGCAGGGAATTTCAAGTTGGATTTTGTCTTCCATGATATTTTTCATCTCAGTTTTTGTATCTAACCATAGATAATTATTAATTTAGTTGTGGTTTATGTTACCTTTTATGTCTTTCTTTTTGATCTGTCACACCCATAGAAAGTCATAGAAATAGTACAATTATATTTACTTTATACATGCTCATAATACATATTAAAGGAGAAGGAAAATACCTACTGAAACATTCATATATAATGACAAGATCAAAGACTTCTGATGACTGGCCATACGTCCAGAAATACACTGTAATTAAGGTAGATGAACAGAACTATCCCTTAAGAATCTTTTATTGTGTAATCACTGGAAGAATAAAAGGAGAATCAAGCAACATCTTGAATATATTCCCTATAATATTAACTTCTTTTCATCTTCATACAGAATATCTAATAATTTTCTCTACAAATCTGTGAAAATGGTAACTGCTTAATAAATGTTCTTTGTTCCATAAGCACCTTCAGAGTGCTTTAACTTACTTGCAAATAATGACTTCTATAAACTAAGGATAAACCCAGTAACTCTTTAGTTTTGGAAGCATACTGATCCTTTAATAATTATTATTGATATAGCTGAAAAAATATGAAAGCAAGAGATCTCTATAGGAGGAAACGAAAACAGAGAATGCAACTTTTCAGGAGAATAGTAATTTGATGTTATTTAGCTCACAGTGCTACAAGGATAAATAAGATAGTATTTATCAAGTAATTTGACATCTATATAGTATATTTGAAGTGCTCAACAAAAGGAAAAATTATGATTATGATCAGTCTTTGTTTCTTTTCAAGTTTTGTTCACAGTTATTTCTCTGCCTAGTTGGACAGACTACAGGACAGACAGCAGGGATCCTTTAATCAGAGCCGGTTGATCTTTTGAGCAAATTTTGAAATGTATCTGTTCTCTTGCAGCCTAAGAATGTTTTTAATGACTAGTCCATTACCCACTCATTATTAACTTGACAGTCCCAGAGTACACAACCAATTTTAAAAACATGTTTCATGCTCATTTAGTGTTTCAGTTGATATATCAGTTTTTAAAACCTTGAAAGATTTAAATTAATAGCTAAATCAAAAATCATTAATTTGAGTATATAAAAATCTCTGAGCACTTTTAAAATGTACATCAATAGCAGAACTATTTTGTTGTCATATGAAACTTTTTAGAAACTTCAGGATTTAATGGCTATTGACATTAATTAAGTGTTCATAGTCTTTTTGGTTGGTTTCTCAAACATAAGAACAAGCTTTGTGGCTTGTAATTCTGCCAACAGTATGAAACGAAGAAAAAGGATATAAAGAAAATCTATAGGCAACAAAGGTTTCAGCTTTTAGTTCTTTGTTCCTTGCTGGCAAATAGTTGAGTAATAGTTCAGGACTGAAAGTCGAAAGAGAGACTGTAATTGAAACTATACCTACTCCCACATTTTACTCCTTCTGAAAATAGGAACCCCATTAGGTTAAACAATCGCTTGGAGCTATTCAACATCCATGGTATTTCAAGCTTATCCAGGGAAGCAATCAAAACCAAATGTCTAAATTCAGTTGAAAGCTGCTTATCATCAAAGTTCCCATTTGTGCTTTTGGGACAAAGCTGATTACTGAGAGATCTGTTGCAGCATCAGAAGACAGCCTGATTTATAGATATTTTAATTTCAGTAAAATGTTTTGGTGCTTCTTTCTTCCATTATTTTGCAGAATGTTACCTACAGTAGTATCGGGTGATGTCATAATCTCTCACTTTTATAAAGCTAGACTTCCTCTTGGGCACTTCAGTATGCTTCTCCCCTTGCAGTCTCCCTCTTGAGTATTTCAGATCCACATTTTCCCCAAATACTGTGACTTGAGCATTGTCCTTCCCCTTTGTCTGAACTTTCTTTCCCCTTTTCCCAACTGTCCAGATCTGTATATCCAAATGTCACCATCTCTGGAAAACTCTTCTTAACTCCATGACTGTTAGCCATCCCTCTTTAGTGATCCTGGCACTGAACTTTCAGTATCAGCATAATTTCCCTTGAGCCACTCTGGAATTTTCTTGAGAAATGCCAGAGCTCAGATCCACTTGACATATACAGTGTGCACCAAGTACAAGTTCAGGAGCATATTCAACTGTCCCTGTGATCTTGTTACACAGCAATAGTGTACTACTTGTTTTCCATATGCTTTCTTATATTTCTTTTCCAACATATTTTATAAGTAAAATGGACTTACACTGAAAATTCAATTAGTTCCTTTAGTAGTGATAAACAAACTCTGTGTGGCTCAAAATGCTCTTTATATTTTGAAAGATGTGTTGAGCAAGGCAAAAAAGAAAGGAGTTTTTATCAAAGGTGTCTATGCATATATGAATATCCTATTAGGATAAGTAAAAACTATAATTTATAAGGTAAAAGAATAAGATAAAAATGATAAATGGTAATAGAGGCCGAGGGAAACTGGATCAGCAGGGATGGGTTGGCTGACTAGATAAGGAATAGACTCTGTTGATTCTTCCATGACAGAGGATTCCATACAGTTTGAGTATATGATTCTAAGAAAGCTTGACCAAAACTGTGAATTTGATTTCTGAAAGTGTCCCAGTCTCAGAGTTCATAAAGAAGATTATGTCATAAAAAGAATGCAGTTGTTTCTATTATAATCTGAACCATGTCCAAAACAGAATTTGACATGGTCTACAAATATTCTGTCTTTGTCTCAAAGAACTCATTGGCTTTCTGGTTTTAAATAAGTTTGTGCTTTTTTTTGGAAAATAACTTAATAATGACACTTCAGTAATATCATATAAAAGAAAATAGAAATAGTCCTACTTAGGCCATATATATAATTATTAATTAACTGTTCTCAGATTCTTTTGATTAAAATCACAAGCAGACACATACAGTGTTACACACATTGAATGATTGATTACCATTTGTTTCATTGTTGCTGGGGTTAAATGAACCCAGGACCTCATTTATGCTAAGTATCACCCGTTAGTTACAACCCAAACAGACAATGCATGTGACAGAGGTATAAAATTTGCATAGTTAAAAAATAGCCTTGAAAAGTTTTGGTATGTATCCTGGGTTGGGGAAAGCTAAAGGAAAGATAAGGAGAAAAGAGAAACTCTAGAGCAAAAAATGACTTTAAATGTTTGTTAAAAACATATCTGTGATAGCTGGGGGTTTAGCTCAGTGGCATGAGTGCCTGCCTGGCAAGTGCCAGATCGTGAGTTTGATCCCTGGTGCAAAAGAAAAAACAAAATCTCTGACGATGTGAAGATGAAAAACAGATAATGATTTAGATGAAAACAATTGGAGTTGTTAGTTTATTGCTTGTAATTAGGTTCAAATACAAAGTCTCAGTTGCTATTTTTGTAAAAGTAAGAGAATAAAATATGAAA
Organism: Hydrochoerus hydrochaeris; assembly: GCA_004027455.1. Classification (NCBI taxonomy): domain Eukaryota; kingdom Metazoa; phylum Chordata; class Mammalia; order Rodentia; family Hydrochaeridae; genus Hydrochoerus; species Hydrochoerus hydrochaeris. The sequence goes on along the minus strand of PVLA01000139.1, from coordinate 648,609 downwards.
GAAATAAAAATATGAAAGAAATCCAAGAAGTCTAAAGTTATATTAAACTAAGATAATGACAAAGTATGAGTAAAAAAAATACTAAGTAAAATTATAAAACTCTATGAAGTATAACTAACTATATCAGGAAGTGTGACTAATGAATGCTCTAAGTTATTGAGTTTTTTAAATGTTGAGAAAGAGTATAGGCCATGGCTCAGAATGAAGAGGAAAATGTGTGGAGATTAAGTAAAAGACCATATGGAATCTTGAATCTATTAAAGGTTTACAGAAATAGGCACAAACAAAGTACATGTGAACTGATTCAACTTCAAAAAAAAAGAACTCATATATTCTTTAATCAGAATATACAGGTGCCTCGGAGAGCCAGGTAGGTAAAAGTGGGAGAAGTTTGCCTCCAATTCAAACTGAAAGGCTGGCATGATGAAGTGTATACCAAATCATATGCTCTATGAAAAGATGTAATTTTATAACTGCAAATGTTATGTGTATATAATATAACCATGTTATGGAATATGCAAACTAAATAATTTAGATAAAAGAAAACATGAATTAAAAATCCAATAAAATTCTTTTTTCTTGTTTTGCTTTGGTTATACACTTTTAAGCTTTTTTTCTTACATCAAAAGTTATTGCGCATGATCCTAAAAGTATGAACATCTATCCTGGCACCGTTCATTATCCCAGCTACATTCGTCACAGATTGCAGCCTCTGCCAACATTGGGAGAAAAATTCTTTCTCTCTTCTCTGTATTTATACACACACACCCACATGCATATACATATATACACTTACTTGATTCAATGTGTTTAATATGATTTTACCACAAATGTTAATTCTACAACTTAACGTTTCTTAAAGAAATTTTATATACTCAAAATATTATTATAGCACTATATAATTAATTGCATTTTTAAACTAGCGGCATATTATTCTATATTATATTATTATACATACAGCATATTCTAATTTATCATTTCTGAACCTCTTAATTTTTAAGTTGTGCATATACCTTTGAAAATATCTGTGAGATACATTTCTGTAAAATGTACTTGAAGGAAGTTCGAGTATATGCATATATTTAAAATTTGCACAATTTTAATGGATACAAAAAGTACTTTCTAAAAAGGCTTGGTTAGTTACATGAAAATGTTAATATTGACTTGCTGAGGGATCATGCAAAACATTTTTCAATAGATTTCAACTTTGCATGATTTAATCCAATAGATTAATATCTAAGTATATGGTTCATACTAAAGCTACTTATGTAAAATTTTGTCATATAACAGCTCATCATTTCCCATGAAGAAACTTACGATACAATTAGAAAGCTCAAGCTTGTGATTCTTCAATGGTCTTACACTGAAGGTATAACATCATTGCATTAAGACTATTTCTCTAAAGTTCCCTCCTCCTGGTAGAAAAGTCTGATTTCCTATGATTGTAATCTAAAGCAAACCTCATTCTGGATTAAATTAAATTTGGTCTTTAGGTAACTGATGCTACAAAAATCAAAGAGCAAACAAAAGAACTGCAATTATTGGAGAGAAGAGTATCTTTCGAGAATGAGTGTTTATTTATACGATTTTCTTTTGTCAAAGTTAAATCCTTTGTAGCATCCATGTATGATCAATCTCATTACATAAATTCAAAGAAATTACAGGGAATAGTAGTAAGATTTACAAAATTTGTGACCAATTACAGATAGATGAAATAAAAAAAACCAAGTGTATGTATAGGTACTGTCTTACCTGTCTTGATATCATGAATCAATTCAAAATATTAACCTTTCATGTTTATCTTTAATATGCTGAGGAGGCAGGTGTCACACTGCGAGCTATAGCCAGGGCTATTAAACAAGGTAGATGAGAACACAGTGCGATGCTCTGAGGAGCCCGCCTTGCTAGGGAATGGCACCGACAGCAGTATTAACTCTATTCTTGATCACAACTCACAAAGACACTCATCACGGAGGATTCCAGAACTGTTTCAGAAAGTGGCAAGATGAGTGTGCTTGCATAAGTGTGTTCAAAACCAGGGATATTCTTTTGAGGAAGGTTAAAGGCATGTGTCCTTTACTGTATTTTTTTAATTTATATATTCAAAATATATTGAGATCACCACTTGCATATCACTGCAAAATCCAAGATTATTTGCTTTGTGATCTTTGAGAAAAGTGATCCTACTGCTGAGTCACATTGACAATAAGGGAAAACACATTGCACTAAAACATTAACCATTTTGTATCTAAAAACAAATGCATTATAGGTAGGGCAGCGGTGTCTATAAACACAGGTCTGTAGACCTAGGTTAGAAATAGAAAATTGAAAAAATCTGTGAAGATATGAATAGCAGAGGTATGTTTAAGGTTTGCATGAAATAGTTTAGGAGGAAAGTGCAAAATGAACACCAAATAAAACATTTAGGAAACTAAATGAGGAAGTTTCCTAAAAATATAGAATTTTTAAAAAAATTCCTACATTTTAAATTTTGTAGGACACAGCTAGAGACCCAGTAAATATCTGCTGAGGAGTTATAGAAACAATTCTTCATTTGTTTTATTTCTTCTTTTCAAATAGTAATGAATTAAAGAGTTGTGATACATGCATTGTGACAAAAATCAACTGTTTGGGTCTAGAACCCTGCTGTCTATGTTGGCAGTGTCCTCATCTGTCTAAGGAGGACAAATTAAGATTTATTTCAAAAATTAGAAATAAATTAGGCAATCTCTCATAGGACTCAGAACAGTGATTTTTATTCTTTTTTTACTTTTCAATTTAGAAATATAATAAATAGTAATAACTATCATCATTAATGGTATAGACTGAGAATTGAGTGTGTATGAATATTAGCTATCATACTATCTACAAAGATACTTAAATGAGAAAATTAATTGAAAGTTTGAGTTGACTTGTCCTTTTGAATAAATCACTATTATCCAGATTAACATATTTAAAGTTCTTTAGACTATAACTCAAATCCAATTTAAAATATATTAAAAAATAAAAATTTTATTACAATATGATTTATAGTCTTTGTATGTCTAATTTCTTATCTACGTAAAATTATATTTAACATGCCAAACTATTTTAGAAACAATACTTAAATACTACATGATGTTAATAACATCTGTTCATAATTTATCTTGACAATTTTTATGCTATTTAATTAACAATTCACAAAGTATAAAAACGTTATATGCAAAGACTTATTCTAAAATTTCACAATTTTACCAAGCATGTACTATTAAAAAATAGCTTTACCCAAATAAGATCTTGTTGTATATTGTTATTAGGCTTAGTTGGTGCATCTTCAGAATTCAGTTAACTAACTGCTGTAAACTGTTTATGCCAACACCGTGAGGAACCCTTACTAGCAGGATCAGTTTTTAGATTTGGTTCCATATTGTCTTCCTGAACTTGGTTAATCAGAAGGAATCGAACATTAAAAATTAGTTAGGTTTTGACAAAATTGAAATATACAAATAATAATGATGACAACATATCTGGTAAACATGATTTTCTATGTACCACCTGTCTTTACCACCAAAATTTTTTAAAAGAATGTTCTGATCTCTCTCTGTCTCCACCCTGCCAGGAAGAGAGGCCATAATAATCTTTGTTCTAACTGAGTTATTTCCTTTTTAAATTTTGTTTAAATTAATGTCTTCCTGGCTTTCCTAGAACCTATGATTCTCCTTCTTCTGCCTCCCAAGTAAAGTAGCTTACATAAGAGAATGTGCCCTCGCACTAGACTACAGAGATTTTTTTTTTCCTTTTAGAAAATTAGACAACTATTCTGCTTAGCACTCTCCAAAACGGTTTCTGCCTTGTGATAAATGACCATTTCTTTATAACGACCTATAATTCTTCATGCAATCAAACCAAATCTTGCCATTCCATACGGGATTTTCATAAAGCTCAACTTTGCTGGCTTCCTGTCAGCCCTTTGTCGTCTTCTTTGAAACACCAGACCCATCCTCAGCTCAGGACGCTGACAGTTGCCTTGCCTTCTTCCTTAGAAAGCTCTTCTTCAGATCGTCCCATGCCTTGTTCCCTTCAGTTCCAAGTTCTTACAGAGGCTTCTCTTGAATTCCTAACCAAACAACAGTAAAAACCCTCATTTCAGTCAGTCCCTGTCCTCCTGCTTTTTTTTTTTATAAAATCCACAGCGCTCAAATTTATTTTTCCTTTTCTTTCTTTCCCTCCCCTCCCCTTCCCTTCTCTTCCTTTTCCCTTTTCCCCCTTTTTTTCTCTAATTATGTACACATTATAAGTGCTAGAAATGTAGAAGTACGTGTTTTGTTATCTATTTCATCTTTAAAATATGGTAGATATCTTGCACAAGATAGGTCCCAATAAGTATTAGTCAAATTAATGAATGTCTCTTCTCACATGCAAATAGAAACCGGTATTGAGGAATGTCAAAAAGACTTCTTTCTTCTCCTGACTCTATCCTTCTTGCTTCTCAAAATCCATCTCCAGAGCCTTTCCCTGCTCTGGGTCCTGAGGAACCTGACCCATTCAGGTAACTTCAGCAGCATGGCTTCTGTCTGAGCATGGCCCATGGGAAGGATTTGCAAGTGATAAGATGGAGACAAATGGTAATCTCAGGATTTTTTTTTTTTTTAGTGGAAAAAAGCAAAACAGAAAAAAGGATAGAAATAATACAGAATTAAAAAAATAACAGTAAGAAGTGACTAGTGAAAAAAAAATAGTAAGAAATCACTATCAGCATGATAGTGGCAAAGAAATAGACCTGAGGATCAATGGACCAGATTAGAGGATGCAAACACAGCTACAAAGACACTTAGTCACTTTATATGTGACAAAGGGGCTAAACATTTCACTGGAAAAAGGATAGCCTCTAATAAATGGGGTTGGAAAACTTAGTTTTCCACATGCCAAAGACTAAAACTAGATCCATGTCTATCACCATGCACTAAACTGAAGTCAAAATGGATCAAAGACCTAAAAAAATATCAAAAAAGAAATCTCAGGATTTTTGCCAAAGAATTCTTTCAGTTGGTGTGACTCGCATTGGCTGCTGGCTTTTTTTCTGCAGAAAAATCTTAGTCTCTTCAGATGGGATTCTTTCTGTTCTTACCTTTCTCAGGCCTAGGGATGCTAAGCACATCTCCTTGGATCAAGACCCATAAACCTTGCATAAACTTTTTGTAAACAGCGCCTCTAGTAAGTTTTTCTCAAAAAAATCAATAAAAATTTTCCATTTATTTCCTGCTAGAACCTTGATTTTGAAATTTCATAAGAAGGATTTTTAACCCAAACTTCAAAAGTAATGATTTGATTCACCATTAAGTGAGGCGTTTCATTCACAAAAACAAAGAAGATGAGTACTTTAAGGTAACTGTGTGGTCTTGAAATTTTTTGAAATGCATTTTCTCTCTCTCTAAAAATGAATATGCATATAACTATATTATTACATAAGGAACAATGCATATGTAAAATATTTGATTGTATATCTGTGTTCATTGTCCTGTAAGAAAATAAGTGAGTTTCATTCTTGAGGAATATATACAAGGATTATACTGTGCTTTTCTGTAACCATGAGTTCAATTCTGCATACCCTAGAATTACCTGTAGCCTATCTTGAGATATATGACTTCAGAGAATAGAGCATCAAAGAGTGAGCAAGTTTGTTTTGGGGATTATCTAGCCTTGTTGGTTTTGTATTATAGTAAAGCTTCAGGAAATTTCCAGTACAAATACTAGCTACTCTCAGAAAAATGTTCATGTTGACAAACTATACAAGTCAGCTATCTATGACACCATAAGACCAATTTAAATGATATATGTGTGAATGTTAACTCCTAGAAATAGTATGTATGCTTTGTTGTGAATTGAACAATAACCTAACAATAGGAATTTGTGTCACATGGATAGATAAAAAATAAGGAAACACAAGGCAAGAAGCTTTTATTGTTAAAATTTACCTAATGGAATCTTGTAAATCAATGATTTCCAAATTTCTGTGATTGTCAGATTCACTCAGTAGATTTAAACACTCAAACTGTCAGACCTTGCATTAAAATTACTGAATTCAGATGGCTAAGAGTTAGTTTGATAAGCTGTATGTCAGCCAACCCAGATCAAGAACAGCTGCAGTGAGTTACTGTTTGAGGCCTCTTCCTAAACCCAACTCAGTTCTGTTTCCCTGTAAGTGTATACATGTTTATTAACACAACTTTTGCAATTCTACTTGTTGTATTTCACTACTGATTATAGCTTCTTTAATGGCATCATTTTCTGTGAGGACATATTTCTATTTTGATGGTGGATGCTATAGTAAGAATTAGATAATACAGTTGGCTCAAATGATTTTCATTTAGAAAAATAAATTTCTCTAAAATTCTTTTATCTTTAAGCACTAGCCAATATTAGTGTCTTGTCTAATTTGCAATCATTAAGCATGACATCCTTAACCTAATTAAGAATTAAGAGATTTTTCAAAGAAAGCAGAAAAATAATGATAAAGTAAATTAAATTATAGGTGTCCCTTAATTTGTACGATACTTACGTTGCTGAAAAGATTGGCTGTGGGGAGGTAATTTCTATTAACTAAATTATATTTTTCCATTGACGTGGTCTTATAATTGGAGAAGCATGATTTCTAGAGTGAGATACAAAGCAGAAAGGTCTCAAATCCTTTTGAAAGGAAGCCAAATATATACATTTTATGTAAATTTACTGTTAACCTCATGCATTTAGGTATATAAAATTTGTATTGATAAAATACTAATACTTAAATACTAAAAGAATATTGTACCACAACTTCCATGCCTTTAGGGTGCTGGCCATGAACTGAAGGCAGTGAACACTATGAGGAGAAATAGATGACACGATGCACATCTTGCTTCTGTGCTATTGGAGCAGTGGAGTATCTTATGGGAAACTATTACTGATGCCTCAACTATATTCTTGCAGCATGGGTACACAATACTGTCAAGATTGTGGAGAGGAAGGAAGGATTTGTGTTAGCATTTTAATGTATTTCCAAATAACCTGGAACATTTTGTAGTATCAGTTCCCCAGATTTAGTATTTTTATAAATATTGGTTTCTCCATGATTGAATTACTTTTAAAAAGCTCTTCCCAAATACTTCTTCCCAAACACTTAAAAAGCTCTTCCCAAATAATTTCACACAAATTAAAGTTGTGTGAAATCTCATTTTCTGTATTTTTAAGCCTAAAGTGTGTAGGGTATAAACATTTAGTCTGACAGTTTTTAAACTTTTAATGCACTAAAGTTTTTTAATGACTGCTAAATTGGCACTGTCTCTTGTTTTACATTCCCACAGTAGCGCCTAATGGATTCCAGGACCATTTCACAACCTCTCTCCCAAGGAATTTAGATAATTTGTCCACTGGAAACCCCAGTAAAACTGTGATTAACCTCAGACTAGCAGACAATGGATTTCACTTCCTCCCCAGCTAGAGCTGCACTTGAATTGGGATCTGCTGAGATACTCACAAGGTGAACTGCATAATGAGAACACAGCAGCTTTCAACGTTCATTTTCTAAAATGAGAAACTCCCTATACAAGATATAGCATTGGAAGTGCTAATCATCAGTCTTCCTTTTCTGTCTACACTGTAGCAATGGTTCTTGAACTAACATGCCAGGAGATATTCCCCTAAAAGCCACCTTCTGTTGAGAGAGTGAACAATTGGACCGCTGGGGACTCAGGGTGGTCAAAAGACCACCTAAGTTTTACTCTATTATCAGAGACAAGCAAAGGAGTTGCTAGTTGATGGTGGTCCTTGGTCCTTTAAAACAGAAGAGAAAGGAAACTAGAACAAATGAACAAGCAAATCTTTATTCAGTATTTGCATGCTTGCTTTCCTGGATTTCTGTTGAATGGTAAGCTTTTCACTTCATAAATTGTCTTTTTTTTATTATTTATCCTGTTTCTATTATTTAAACATTGTAAGTTTTCATAATTCCACAATCAATTCCAATTTACTTATCTTTAAAAATACATATTTGCTTTCTGCATATTAATTGTTCAACTTTTTAAAAGTTTTCAGAAAAAAGAAGGCATTCATTTAAGATAAAAAGGAAATATCAATTCTAGCCAAGGTTTCAGGAGAAATCTTGTCATTTCCCTCCAGAGAAGCTCATCATAAAAGCACTGAGGAAATAGTGTTTAAAATCAATTAACCAAGAAGGCCAAAATCAATTTAACAAGAGCTAGCTAATGTTTTACTAAAGTGAACTCTCTTTTCTTTAAACATGATTAATAACATTTAGGGGTTGTTATTAGTGGTGTCACTTCTAAATAGTACGAGCAATTTGTAATAAAAAGGCCATTGTGTACATGAATAGGACTTATGGGAGGTAAAGAAATATAAGGAGTATTAGTGATCACATCTTTTTCTATCTTTGATATTTTAAAAGATTATTTTTTCTCAGTCTCCCTGGAATGTTTACCAAAAGGTCACCAAAGTCAAGAAGTATTTAACCTATAACTATCAATGATTAAAGCAGTCCTGTGCAAATTATATTCTAGGATGACATTTAATAATGTTGATATTGGGTGGAATCATAAAAATCAATGCCTTTTAGACAGAGGGGACTAAATATTATAGGACCATCATTGTGAAGCTATTTTTTAAGGGCTTATTTCTAACTAAAAAAACCCAGTATGTATAAGTACTTTCAAAATACATCTGATATGATTAGAATGAGGAGATATCTAAATGGAGCCAGCTGGAGTTCTCTATCTCAGGCTGCTCCAGACCAAGGCCCCTGATTTGAAAACTACAGAGCCATCTATAACCTTAATATAACAGGAATCTGAAACCTGATGTGTTTGTGACTTGGCTACATTAGCGTGACGTAACAGTACAGTAGAAATATAGATCCATGTGTTATATTCTTTCCCCACTTATTATCCATGTAATAAAATGTCATTTTGTGCTACATAACTTTCAGTGTTTTGGATCTTAATTTGGATCTTAATTTCCTAGTGCTACAATGGACATACACATAAACCTGTGTTGGTCCTTTAAAAAATGGCTTCCTAGCAACTGTGCATAGCAAATTTTCAGTCTCTTCATATACCTCTAACATCTATTCACCAAAAATTATATCATATCTGTCATTCCAGCTTCTGGTAGTTGTAAGGTCAAAAGCAATAGTCATTAATCTATTCATATAAGTTAGGTTGGATCATAAAAATGTGTCAAATTCAAACTTTTTATTCTACAAAAACATTTTCATATTCCTTAATCTAATGCAATTTTTAACCCTTTGAATAGTTCTGTAAATGTCACTATTATCCCCATTCTACACATGAGGAAACAGCTTCACAGAGAAGAGCATCCCCAGGGCCCACTATCAGGGATGTTAGAGTGGGAATGGGCCTCACCTATCTCTGAATCTCAGGTCTTTTCATTTGCACCATGGTGCTGTATATATTCAGGACATTTCTTTATGGGGAAAGTAGTTTATTCCGAGCATAACTTAGTTCCACATGTGCATGGAAGTAGGAAGCATACATCTCAAATTGTATTTCTTTGTGAAATAAAATGTATTCATTACAGTATTACTAAAATTGCTGTCAGATAACAGCTACATGGATTTTTTTTTAGGGTGTTTTGTTTTGTTTTGTTTTTAGTTTTCTTCTACCTTTGAATCCCTTGGCAACACTAGCTGTCAATCTGTATTATAATTTATACAATAATCGTAACACTTGTTCTTATCAAATCAGGAGATTGTTGTTTTTTTCTAGGATTTGGAACTAAAATAAAAAATATATTTGGCAAAAAAAAAAAAGAAAAGACTGCTAGAATGTAAGAACATTGCCTTGGAATTTGTATCTAATTTCGGAAAGTGTTAGGTGGAAAAATAATCAGCCTGTCCCTGTGACTTTTCATCTTTCAAATGCAAAGGAAATGAGTTCAAAAGCAAGCAACCACAACAAAACAACCTTCTACTGTGAAAGGAAGATAAAGCAAATAGATGAAGGAAGTAACACTGATTTATGAAGAGATTATTTGACCCCACCAGAGACAGCATCCAATGGTTATTAGGACCGGAGAAACTGAAGTGTATCTGCAATAAATCAAAACTGGTTTTCTTTTGCAATCATTGTAGAGAATTAGTTCAAGAAAACTACACAAGAGTTGCTTAAACCAAAACAAATTGAGAAAATTATAGCATTGTATTTTATTTCATCCTATCTCTGGAAAAATAAACTTTAGGCATTCTATATAAATCATTACCTGAAAAAAAAAGCCCACATGAAAAATGAGACTTCCCTGCAGAAACACAAACTTATGAAGATTGTCATACTATTTCTATTCTTCATATACTTTATAACTACATAGATGCTGTACATCACCTCATTTTACAAATGATTTTCTCATTTTTTGTTGGGTGATACCATAATTAGTGATCTAAAATTCTATAGGCACAAGGCTGGACCTTCTACCATTTTATTTTTATTTCTTATTTCTATAAAGAAAATATAGAAAACCTAGCATATAGTATACAATACAATATTATATCATTGCCTTATAGAGAAAAATTTACATGTACATGGTTTATGTGATAAAGAATATTTAATAATTTCTTATCACTTTAGAAATATTTTATCTTATTACTAACATGCATATATTCAATATAGAGATTTTTTAGCTATGTAAAGTAGTAGGGTATAAGGGTAATATGGCCATGCCTTCTACCACCTCATAATTGTGTTGTAAGAGTTGGTTTCACAGTTTTGGGTGACTAAGAAAGAACAGCCCTGCCTGACCCAGCCACTTTCTTTCTCAACCTGAATGGGCCAAAAAAGAAATATTTCCAAAATAAATATTAAAAATGAGAGATGGTTCTCTGGGCCTGAAAGACATCAGCTAGCTAATTCTTTATCTTAGATGAGGCTTTCAGAGAATAGGAAGGAAAAGCTAAAATGAAAGGAATAAAAAGAGAATTTTGTAAGGAGAAATGTTGCATTAGTAAAACTACAGCCAGGAATTCCCAAATGAACAGATCCTACTTTCCTAACATAGAAATCTGAAACCATTTTTTTTTCAATAATTCTGTGGAAAACTTTGAAAAACAAGCCTAAAGAGAATAGCTGGTTTCCATGAAATGATGGTTCTACATTGCTTCTTGAGTTTAAAACTTTAGAGCCTCCATTCAGATAGATTAGTGTTTGAAACAGGAGTCTGCCACTTAGAGCTGAATGACTTGGTGATGGGATTAGCAGCAATAGGAACTTGGTAACAGGTTGCAAATATCTTCATCGAATTCAAAGGAGCCATGATAAGTAAAATGCTGGCCCACCACATACCGGTGCTTGTCATTATGAAATTTAATCTACTTTGAAGTACTGGGTTCCTACTAAAGGGATTCTATTTTTTTTTTAAACACTAAGAACAAAAAGTTGCTTAAGGAATTGAAACTGAGTAAGTTTTGGAAAGAATAATTTATACAATCACCTCACCATATATTAAAATGGAAAACACATCTTGATTTTATGGTTAAATATAAAAATGAAGCCACAAACAAGGTAGAAGAAACTAAGCACTAAATAATTTATCAAATATCTGGATGGGGAGAATTTTTTATATAAAAGTAAAAGTAAAAAAAAAATCTTACTATGGTGAGACAAATATTTTCTGTTTTTTCTCAGAAGCATTTTTTTTTTTTTGGCAAAGCATGTAAAAGTCTCAAAAGTGTTACAGGAGTTAATAAGTCAGTTTTTTGAAGAAAATACTTAAATTCTAATAAAGTAACTAAAATTTGCATAGTGGCTCATGGAATAACATGTTCAAGCCAGTGTTGTTCATTTAAGGAAGCAATGAATAATCCTGGAATTCACAGAAATGTCCAAATAATGTGTGGTACACCAAAACACTATATTGTAAACTGTGGAAAACTCTATTTTTAAGTCTAATGATTAAGAAAATCTTACATTTTTCAAAAAAATAATGAAAATAAAGTAGAATACAGAATAACACAGTAAGATGGCTATTATAAAGTAATAGGCTGAGGAAAGTGGTACTAGTCTAAAAAATACACTTATTTCTTTAGTGGTAAGATATGGGTCTTAGGAAATCTTTTCTTTGTAACTTCTAGTACTTAAATATTTTCATTAATGAACAGCATGAAAAATATACTTTAACAATGATGTGAAAGTACTTCTTTAATTGTGCAGTATATATATATATATATATATATATATATATATATATATATAATTTAAAGTTATCATTTAAACAAATTTAAATATAAATTTAATTAATACTAGTTTTACCTTGTTAAATAACCATCACTACATCCATCTCCAGAACGTTTTTCATCTTCTAAAACTGAAACTCTTTACTTCTTAAACAATAAATTTCCAGGCAGAGATTTGACTCAGAGGCATAAGTGCCTGCCTGGCAAGCATTAGGTTATGAGTTTGATCCCTGGTACCAAAATAAATAAATAAATAAATAAAATTAATTCTCCCCTCTCCTTAGGCTCCACTGTTTTCCTGTCTATCTAGATAATGTGACTACTCTCGGAGTCTTGGGTATTCCTGCAATTATCTGTTGATTTGGCATTGAAAATTAATATTTGTACAAAACACTTTTTCCGTCCATACAATAATTATAAAGTAAATAAAATAGTGAGAAAATAAACATCATAAAAGTCCAAATGAGCTCTGAAATGAGTTTCATTATGACTGGATGTTAGATCTTTTGCAAATGGCAAGAGAAACAAGAGGCAGAAAGAGGATGGAAGGAGAGACACATGAAAAGAATTAAAATGTGTTACAAACATGCACAAACTTCCCATGATGAATGTCATCATTATGTACTGCAATAAAAAAATAATAAAAGCTAAAATTAAAAAGATTACCATGAGGACTGTCACTATAAAATGTGGGCAAGAAGAACTAGGTATATAGCTTGGAACATTTATTCAAGTACTTCCATGTTTGATGGTGACTATGAACCATCAACCTCAGGAATCACTGTTTGAATGACACTGAAACCATGGATTCATAGTTGCCATGGGAAAAATTTGAGTTATCCCATCAAGTAAGCTACCAGCATGAGGGTTAGCCTACGGTGCAGGAAAATAGAAAAAGATAAAAATAAATTACGGGGAATAGAGTAAAGGAGTAAAAATGAACAAGATGTTATACATATATGTACTAGTTCCCAAGGGCAATTTCAGTTCTAGTGTATCACAAACATATACAAAAAATAAAGTGAAATAAAATAAGAAAAAAGTTTATATACTCTTGTAGAATAATTTTAATAACTGTTTGTATGCCAAACATTTTAGTGTTTTTGGTTTAAAAAATAAAAACACTGCTGAAAGACCAGGGATTTTCAATGAAAAGTATGAAAAGAAATCAACTATATCCTTATCAAAACAATTCTTTTAAAATGTTTCTTTCAAGCATAAAAATCTTATGTGTTGGAATTCTTATATAAAAGTCTTAGCCTCTGACCTAACTGAATCTGCTATTCTACTATATGAATAGCCAAAAACATTTTTATTAATCTTCTGATGATCCTTAAATCACACAATAAATATAAAATAGCACAATAAAAATCTCATGCCCATGTTTTTCAAAATTAATATTTGCAGTACTCTTCATAGCAACAATAGCAGCCTTAATTTAATTATGTGAAGTAGAAAAACATGGTATTGATATGACATTTTACTCAAGCATAATAATACAGATGCTATGTACATTGTGTCCATTATGATAAGTACATGCACAGAAGGTCAGGTTTACTCTGAAAAAACACATACAGTGACATGTATTTATTTAGATGTCACAAGTTATTATGTAGCATTTCCTCAAATTGCAGCTTTACACATTGGTTTAGTACTGTATTTCACTACCAAGTTAAATGTCTGTATTTAAGCAGACAGAGCATTGTGTTAACATTTCACTATAAATGACATTATGGCCTCACGAATGTTTAAGAGAGGTCAGATGGAAGAGGACACAGGAGAGTAGAGTATCAAGGACAACCAGTAAAAAGGCCCTAAATCTAACATGTTTATCACTCTGAATTTTAGCTTCAACGCAGAAACAAGTCTGCCACCAAGCTGAACTGTGTCACAAGTGGGGCGGTAACTATGTTTTAATACTTGTTTTCTAACCCTCACCTATTCCTTTTGCCCTTACCCTTTCCAAACTCTACATTCATATCCACGCTTTTGGTTTCCACATGTAAAAAAAAAAACTGTATGTGTCTTTCTTTTGTAGATGGAAGGTATAAATTTTAGCATTCTACAGTACAGTAGGATGAGTATAATTCTCATTAACCTACTACACAATTTATGATGAACTAGAAGAGAAAATTGAAGGCACTAAACATATAAGAATGATAAGTAAAGCAAATGCTAATTAGTGTGATTTTATCAGTACATGCTATACACACATGTTGAAATTTCACACTGTGTCCCATAAATACATATAGTTATTACATCCTAATTTTTTAAAGTGAGGGAGAAAACTGAGAACATGAGTTGCTGATTGACTGAAATGAGGACAACAGGGAGTGCCCTTAGCTCCAAAACTGGAATTGTATCCCATGGCCATAAACGTACACAAGATGTATTCAATATTCTGACCTAGTGTTTACAGAGAGAAAGGTTTGTTCACAGTAGAAACTAGAAGTAGTAATTTATAGACTCAACTGTATTAGAGAGAAATGACTAAGAGTTAAAGACTCCATATTCTACACTGAGAGAAATATATACATCTATATCCTATAAATTTCCAATTGTTGCTTATTTGTGTTAGATTTCTAAGTCTTTACTAGAAGTTTGAAATGGAGAGTCCATATATGCCAGTTGTTCTGGATTGTGTTTAGAATAATAATGAAACAAATCAGGAGAAAAAATAAATTGAAATTTTGCTTTTATAATATGCATCTTTTATCACTATTTTGAAACATTTTTTATATATTTCTTTTGTCCCCCAAATCTGTTTCTTTCTTTCGAATTTATGAGTTACGAACATGTTGCAGGGGGAAAAGATATGTTTTAGAATACAGAAATACCATAAAGTGAAGACACTGAAATGCTGGTAATGTGACCACTAGCCTGACCTTTTCTTGTTTTGTTTTGTACTTTTTTAAGACTGAAAAGTCTGTCCTTTGGCAGTAAATTTATTTAGTTGCCTTCTGTAAAAGACAGGAATCCAGGAGACAGCCGGGTAACCCCTTCCTTCAGAATGTGTGGTAGTTAAACCTAAAGGAAGTAGCCATAAACTTCCAACACAAAACATTTTATTATAATGGAAAAGTTATTTATTTTAATTATTATCATTAGACATTTAAGGTCAACTAATGTCATTTGCATTCCACCTCTCTGTTACTGGTTACTATTTTGGTCTTCTCTTAAGTAATGACTGCCTAATGCTGCCATCAACTCCTAAGATTTTTTCAAATTTATTTATTGTTATTAGAGTTGTATTACCAAGTTGATGTTTCATAACAAAATATAATACAATATGTCCCAAGTGAAATGAATAATTAAATTTGTGTAAGCTTTGTAGTTTCTTTGGTTTAACAAATTGAAATACAAATTTATTTCTAAGGGCAAAATCAAATGTAATGTTCTATAGTGACTTGGAAATTTAGTTAACATGATAACTAACAAAAGTTTCTAAAAGGATGGACAAATTGTTACCAACTGAACTAAAAGGGAGTGACATAAGGTTAGACAAAAGATCATGATTTATGCGAATTTCTTTTGAAATGCAAACATCCTCAGAGAATCTTTACAGCTCTCTTAGGAAAAGTCTCCTGGGTGGTACCATTTGTGCTGAGGGAACTTAGAATGGGCTAGTAGAGTGATAATGGAAATTCTTACAGTCTTAGCATTTGGGGATTTACACACAGAAATCCCTGGAGCACTCACAAAGATGCCCACATAAATCTCTACATCTTTTTTTTTTTTTAGATATGTTTTCCTTGTTGCTGCCTTTAGCTGGATGTTTTATATTTTTATTTTCTAAAAGCTACCTGGTAAAGCAATAGCCTTCACATTATCTACAGGGAGACATTTCTCCTATAACCATCTCAGTATTTTACTTTATTGATCAATTCAAAATTCGTCTTTACCGTATTAACCAGCATCACCATCAAAACAATAGACAAAATTAAATCCCCATGGTAAAATGTATTTGAACATCAGAAATGTCTATATGCTTATATGCTGGGTATTAAGGGAGCAAGAGAGGTAGTTTCCTTTAATTCTATAGGTTTCTAAAAGTCTATCTCCATGGAAACCCTGTTGACCACTTAATACTCAGGAATAAATTTTTATCTTAATGACATCCATATCTGTATCATTACAAACTTTGCTATACCCCAGATGCTAGTATACTTGTTATTTTAACAGATGATAATGACTTACTATTCCTGTGGAATATAGTGGATAATCTACTAAGAATGGTCATGACCTTCTAGTCAACAGCTCGCCCCAAAGAACAACAGCTTACACGGGGACAACATATAATAATAATAAGCATTTTGTATTAGAGCAGATTTGCTAAGGCAAGACTATCAAAAAAAAAAAGGAGCACTTCATATCATAGCTGTTAAATTAACATTATTTCATAGAATCTAAAATCCAAAACAATGATTCTCCTTGCAAATGGCTCAGGACAAAGTGCTGAAATAAATGGTGAATCCTTAGAAGTGTTTTCTACTTGAGGGAAATAAACAACAGAATGTTTTTATTGGTGCTTTAGAAGTTACTAGTCCAACTCTATCATTCTATAGGAACCAAAATCCAGAAAGACAAGGTATGTTTCTGAGACAGAAGTCTTCATGTTATGCGCTAACACATGACAGTACACAATAAATATGTGTTGAGTTGATTGAACTAATCATTTCCCCTCTGGTTTTCTTTAGTCTAGCCATTGCAAATTTTCTTGCTCAGGAGACCTATGCAGAGATAGATACAAGCACTTTGGCAAAGATAATATATTTTGGTATTTGTCTTTGATATAAAATGCTGATGTTCTAAAGCAATAGTTTTTTGTGGGTGGGGGAGGTTAATGGATTTTTAACTAGAATAAGAGGTTCATATAGCTACTTATCAAACATTCAGATAAAAAACTAAATTACATCAGTAGTGAAAAGTCATGCAGTCAACATCAAGCCTAATTTAAAAGCATTTGTGGAGACAGATGAAATACAATTCTATTCCTCAGTGGAAGCAATACTATTTCAAGGAAAATTAATATAACTCTGACAAACTATAATGTTAATAACATCCTTAAATGTCTTCCCAGTGGAAACAGTGATGACAATATCATAGTACAAAAAGAAATGTCAGTCTAAAAGAAGTAAGTAGGAAGAATCCACCTGAAGACCCTAATGCAGTAAGGTCTCTTGTGGCGCTGATGGCTCTCACACCTGTAAAGGCACATCTCCGGGGAGCTGGCTTGGTGTATGTGAGAGAAGGTCATGTGCTTGTTAAACTAGTGCTTCCTAGGTGTATGCAGACATTATCAGTTTGAACACACCACAGATGATACCTAGCATGAAAAGTCAACTGGGCAAAAAGTGAATTCAAATTTGTAGTAGTATGTAAATTACATGATAATCGCTATGTGGTTTTAGTTAGCTCTTTTGATATCAGATTCTAGGACTCATTAAAAAAAGCCTTTCTATATTAATGAGCTAGACTGTATTTTATTGAACTGCAATTGTAAATAGAGATCTCTCAACAATGAGTGCTAGTTTAAGGACTGTCACAGATCAAATTCAGAACTCTCCTAAGGGGAGTCAAGAACTACTCTCAGGTCCACTTAGAATATTTAATTAAGCACGTGGGGGGTGTGGATCATAGCTAAGCTAACTCAGAACTTCTATAGTATAAATTAATGAGGCCATGTTGCATTATATAATATAAGGCAAAACTGGAGAAGAAAGAAACCTACTGAATAAGAGATCTCCAAAGCGGAACAGGAGGTCAGACTATCAAATCACATGGCTTTCCCCAGTTTTTGTTTCAGTGAAATCAAGCATATCGAACAGTCTTCTCCCTGACTTATTTAC
Source organism: Hydrochoerus hydrochaeris (assembly GCA_004027455.1). Classification (NCBI taxonomy): domain Eukaryota; kingdom Metazoa; phylum Chordata; class Mammalia; order Rodentia; family Hydrochaeridae; genus Hydrochoerus; species Hydrochoerus hydrochaeris. The sequence continues at coordinate 630,549 of PVLA01000139.1, read as the reverse complement.
TCCTTCTACATTTCTTTCCTCCCACTTTTGTTTTCTTTTTCTTCTGTTTCCTTACCCCTCTACATAACCTACAGTAGTAAGTCAAAAGGAATTGCTCATGCAGTCTTCTCATTCAACAATTTCCAAAGCTTATCTCAAACTAAGGCTGGTCTATATTTCTCTTTAGACAGGAAGCAGTGGTTAATAGTGAATTAGTGAACACAATTTAGTGGTGAGGAAATGGTCTTTTAAGTGAGACTTGTCTCAGTACTCTTGTTTTTGTACTCTTCTGCCAAACTCATTTCTTTAAAAAACCTCATTTTCTATCTTTCATTATGAATATTACTCACTGTATCTGACCTTTTGGTCAGAGATTTCTTTTATAATTTCTCTTTTATGAAAAACTTACATATATAGATAGAGAGAGAGAGAGAGAGGGAGTGATGAAATAAAAGACAAATAATAGCATGGAGAGAAAAATAAATTATTGCAATCCAGCAATGATAATGTATCTAAAATTGTATCTTGATTTACTACAATTTCATGTGATTCATGTTTTTTGGCCTATTAGTCCAGTTTTTAATCTCTTTCTCTATGTGATAATTAATTTTATAAGGTCTTATAAGATAAAAAAATGAACCTGATGCTGGCATAATAAAAAGAGTTGGAAGGAAGGGAAAAAATAATTGTGCATGTACCAGTACCTACAGTGAATGTAATCACTGTGTACTGCAATCATGGAACATTTTCACAGCACACAATTTTTTTTAAATCTTTGACATGATTCTAGTTATGAAAAGAACAAAAATGTCTATAACTGTACAAAATTACATTTTAATAAGAATTCACTGGCAACTGCAGTAACTATTAACAAATACTAATCATGAAAGTTTGTCTTGGATAAATTAATAAAGTTTTTAAAAGAGCAATTAATAAGTGGTCTACTATGAATTTAAATTGTCCTCCTGTAGTATGGAACAAGAAAATAATAACGAATAATCTTAAAATTATCATTCAGTTCTGAAATTCTGAAATCAGCCTTTTACTCTAAACTTTCTAAGCCAATTTTTCTTTCACGTAATTTTTTTGTATTTAGATATAAATATGATTTTCTGTGTGCATATATATATATATAATGTTTTAATTTACACAGATTTAAAATGCTTATGACTATTTCCATGGATGCCTACTATTTTATCATAAATCTTCCTGAAATTTACTAAGTAAACAACTTATTTTCCCATTTTGAATTTATCCAGATAATAGCTATATTGGTTTTTTAGAGCTAAAATCACAAACTACCACTACCATTTAGTATCTTAAAACAAGACAAATTTATTTTTTCACAGTTCTAGAGACTGAAGCCCAAACTCAAAGTCAGCAGGGCAGTGCTCTCCCAGGAAGCTGTAGAGAAATATCCTTGCTTGTCTTTTCCAGGCTCTGGTGGTCCCCAGCATTCTTTGGGTTTGTGGCACAGTATGGTTAATCTCCATCATCATCTTTATATAATGGTCTTCTCCATGGTTTCTGTTTTTATAAGCAAATTTCTCTCTTCTAAGAATAGCAGACATGCAATTCAGGCTTATCCTAGCCCAGTGCGAACATAATTTGATTGCATGTGCAAAAACCCTATTTTCAAACACACTGAGTTTCTAAGCGGACATGAAGTTGGTGGGTGCTACTCAACCCAATACAGAAACACATGATGATCCTTCATTTCTCTTTAGCCTTCATTAACCTATATTGTCATAGTTTGTATAATGCTTATTAAAAATAAAGAACTCTGTAGGAGTTGGCTAGGTCAGATAGTAAAAACAGTAACAAATATCACCAGCTTTCTCTCATTGTTGGAGGGGAAGGCAGGTGAATCATTACTTTGTTTTGGTTTGGAAACCACTTTTGTCCAGGCAGAAAATTTACCAACCATCTCTGCCTTTCCATTTTATTTGAAAAATGAGTGTCCCATCATCCTAGGCCTTGGAAAGAGTTGCTGAATGGAAATTCCTAGCTAATTCTTATGTAACAGGAATTAAGTTTTATTGCTTGAAATGTGAAAATTATTTGTGTTTATAGAATTCATTCTTTTTGGAGATGATAGGAAAATAATTCTAAAGGCAAAGAAAACTATCCTTATTCATGTATTATGAATGTGTGAATATTGTACATAAGCATATAAATGGTTTGTTGTATGGAATTTCTTGGATAAATGATTAGAAAACAAAGGTCTAAAGTACTACTGTCAATCTGTTCAGACTGTTAGTATATAATTTAAAAAAAACTGAAAGTCTTATAAACAGCAGCAATTTATTTCTCACAATTTTTGTGCCTGAAAATCCTTTAAAAATGGAATCTATCTGTGTGACCCAAACACTTACCAAAGGTTTCACCTCATACCATCACCTAGAATTAGTATTTAAACATGTGAATTCTAAGGTGACATAGAGTATATCTATTGCTTAGGGAAATGATAATGAAAAATTAATGTCAAGAAACATTACTGTAAAACAATATTGCTTATACTTGGTGAGGCCATCAGCCCTGTTGATTATGAGTTTGACCCATAAACTATGACATTCTTGTTTTCCTCATCAATTTGAGCTTCCACTTCTCCATATTAGAGAGCTAATAGTTACTATGCATTATTAAATAAGATTATCAATATATTACTCTGGTTTCTCATCCCTGAGACACAAGGCCTGAGTTTAAATGAGAAAAAGCTAAAATTGGCTAGTGGTTAGCATTTCCAAGGAAGAGACGGGAGGGCAGGAGGATGTCACAAGGCATAGATGCTTACTTCATGGCAGTGGGAAGTAGATCAGAGGAACAGAGCCAGAGAGGCAGGGACCTGTGTATTTAGTACTACCCAAGGTCCTGTCCCAGAAGACCCTGTACTAATCCCCTAGGCAGTGCCAAGCCAATAAAGTAAACTTAGCTACCACAGTCATCCTGAAATGCATATTGAAGTGTTATAGTAATTGTTTCCAAAATTAGGTATCATAATTTAGTTTTTATCCTATTACCCATAGCTTAATATTCTGTGAAGAAATACATTACCACATTTCTAACTAAACATTAGGCGATATTTAAAGTAACTGATTATATTTGTCAGGATAGGTTAAGAACTAAAACAAAGACATTTAGAACTTCAATAATTGTACACTTTACAATGTATTTATTGTACAACACAGAGTGCAAAGCATTTAAGAGACTGAAATAGTCTGAATGTTCTGTATATGTTTAGGGAATCATTTATTCCATGTGAGATTCATTTTTTTTCTGCAGGATTTGACCATCTAATTAATGAGTGAGGGGTTAGAGTAACTAGGAGGAGGGTATTAGAGGAATCTCAGGGCCAAATATGGAATTGATGGCCTTGGATTGATTGTCTGGAACTGAATTACATGGTCCAAATTAACTACAGAGGAGGCTGAGAAATTTGCCAACTTCTGTGTAGAAGAAAATGACTCTTTGTTAAGGTTCATCAATATGGAGAGTCATTAGAATACTGCAGCAACCCTAAGCAATTAAAATGTACACCACGAGTTCTTTTGCTGCAACACAAAAATGCCTTTGTAAACCATATTATTTTTATTTTATAGATGGAGCAATTTTTAAGATCACATTATAAGTGGTAGAACAAAGATTAGAATGCAGATCTGCCCTCCCAATCTGGTTCCAGAGTTCTAGTTTGGAGCCAGTGTGCCTGTCTTTTCCCCACTCGGGAGCACATCTACTATCCCTTCCTTTTACAGAGATAGTGGAGTGGAAATGGCGCTTCAAAGTCAGAGAAAATGAAAACTTTCTTAATGAGTACTAAATAGCTTACTTTGTGCAAGCTCATCTAGAAAACTTTAAAACAGTTTCATCCCTTTTTGATAGTTTAAATATTATTCAGAATAAAGACGGAAAAATAGATGACCAAAACACCCATGAAAGTTCCTCCAGCTTTGCCACCTAATGTCTAATCAGTGTGTCTTTCTGGTGTGGAGTAGAGACCAGAAAAACAAAATTGTAGGTAAGTAACAACCTCGACATAGGCCAGCTGTAGAGACAAACTAAAAAACTGAAACAAACAAGAAAAGGAAAACCCTCTCAGTACTCATGATGCTATAGACTTTTCATTGACCTTGTCTATAGCAATTATACCTCAAACAGTAAGTTTAGCAGATCACTGGAGAAAAAGATCTTAGTGAGTAATTTTAGAAAAATGAGAAACTAAAGGTTGGAAAACTGGTGGAATGTTTCTCCCACTGTTAAAAACCACTAATATTTATACATGCCATGTATGTATAGGTTTAATTAGATACAGTGTAAATGTATTCAAAGTTTATATTCCTCTATTATATAAGGAAACAGTTTTTGCAATTTTAAAAATTAAAATGTGTCAGTAATATAGAGGCTTCTACAATTTGCATCCAACCAACAAAAGGTGCCCTAGCACTTTGCAGTTTACATGTTTGATCTTTAAGTCACTTTATATTCATATTAGCTTATATTGAAAAGGCTAAAATTATTTGGAGAACAAAACCACTGACTGCTGTATTTCTTTTCACAATGTGAAAGTTTAATCAGCAGAAACTGTCTAAGAAAGATGGAGAGAATTTTCCATCAAATTGAAATAATTTAATATGAAGTATCTATATGTCTGTTTATTGTGTCACTTTAGGTTTATCTATAAATTTGGGCCACAAAATGTTTTTCCATTTATTTTATTTTATCACTTAAGGAAGACACTGTGAATGTACATACATGTCTAACTTTTTAAAAGATTATATTACCTAAATTTCCTGCTGATGTCTAAGAACCAGAAACCTTGTAATTGTACAGTGAACTTCCAGTCTCCATAAGTAGTTAGAATTTAAGCAGAAAGACACTTTGTGTACTGGAATAAAATCAGAATCTGCTCCCAAACAGATCAGTTCTTATATGACAGAACCCTAGAAAGTTCAATTGGATCACATGTGCCCCTGGATGAATTCCATGGTATTATTATAAGTGAGAATAAGAAACTTTTTTCTTAAAGAATTCAGGGGTTAGGGATTTAGCTTAGTGGCATAAGCACCTTAGTGGCAAGCTTGAGGTAGTGAGTTCAATCCCTGGTACAAAAAAAAAAAAAAAAAAAAAGAATTCAGTATGAAATGTATCTGAAAGACAATTCAGTGAGTAAATAGATGTCAGAATCTGGCGCCTATAAGTATGATGAGTCTCTTTTTAAAGTCTTTGACAACTTGTTCTGTTTAATAATGAAAAGTGTTTCAGTCATGAAGTAAATTTTTCTATTAGGATTATAGTTACTTATTGTTAAAATTCAATATGCAAAGTTGAGATTGAGCAGATGGACATAGAATACTTTGGCAAAAAAATCAAAGGGATTTTCTTGGTTTTAGGATACTGAGGTATAAAAATATAAAGAAGTGTTCTATTTTATATCATTTAAGTTAGGCTAAAATAAGAACTTGAGGTCTTTAAAAAGAAATCATAAAAGGGAAAAAATCCCTCAACACAAACCATCCTAGCATATCATGGATAGTGACTGAAGTTACACTTAAAAATTTGCAAGGTAGACAATTTGGCTTACTTTGTAAAGTTGTCAGCCTAAATGACATGAGAGGTTATCAAATTTATTATCAAAAAATTAACTAATCTTTCATTTTGAGGAAACAGGTGGTTAGGCTTTGCATTTTACTAAGATATGTGTTTTTGTGTTTTGTGATGGACAGCTACATACTGACATTATGAAGAGAAATAAAAATCACAATCTTGTCAATGACCTCTGAACACTCTTACATGTGTAAAAGATTTTTCGGTATGCACATTTTAAGGAACACATATTTAAGGTTTACACATTTAAAGAAATATAACTCAATGCTATATATTACTTACTGTAATATTTATTAAAAACTGTTCATTAAACTTCTCATTCAAGATAGAAAATGGTTTTTCAAGTTGATTTTCATTCTAAAGAGAAAATAATCCTTCTTTCCTAACAATATCTGGTGCGATGTTTGGCAGAAAAAAACCCATAATTTTTAAATGAAATACTGCCATATTTTAGTTAACTTAAATCTCAAATTCTAAATAGATGATTTTAATAACTCTATGTAAGGTACCAAAATACATTTGTATTTGGTCCATGGAAACAAATTAATGAATATTTTAAAATGAATTGATTGAAACCAGATACATTTCAGAAAAAATGTTATTGACTTTATTTTGTTTCCCCCCAAACCCTTTTTGGAAAGAGGTGGAGTGTAGTAAAAATTAATATAGGAACAAATAAGTCAAAATTCTCAGATTGTTAATGGCTCACTTGTTTTAATTGTCTGGTGACTTTTCTAAGTAATAATGAATACATTTTATTTAAATGTGACATTTCCATGTTGTATGTGAGATAATGCCATATACGCACATTTAAAGTGATCACATAATGAACAGTGATATACTGGCCTAAGAAATTCTTCATTTTTGAGTATATCACCAAATAGTTCTATGTTTTAGTGCACCAAGGGTTTTCATAAACTGATCAATCAAAGCAATTTCTTGACAGTGTGTCTGCAATATGAATACCTTAAAACAATCCAGGATGCATAGTCCAAACTAAGAATATAAATTTTATGATCCGTTCTGAATTTACAGGATGATTGTGCTTTTTATTAACATGGGTCAGATATATTCAGTTTTGTCATCTGTACAGTGGGAATAAAATCAACCACGAGGTTTGTAAAGGAATTCAACAACATAATGACTTTTTGAAAACTAGAACAATTTCTGAAACCTCTTTATGTGCTCACTGCTTAACAGTACATATTAAAATTATTATGATGGATCAAATCTTTGACTTTTCCATATATACAGCTTTGCAATTATGACAAGAGCTTGTTGGAAACAGTAATGAAAAAATATCTGGACTGAGGAATCTGGTGTGGAATCCACACTGAGGAATCTGGGGTGGAAAAAAAATATGTGACATTTTATACACTATGTTGTACAGATTCTCTTCACATAGTTTACTAACCTCCAGAGTTGCCAAATCAGAAATTCAGTCACTAAGAAGGTCATCTGATCACTTTCCTCAAATTAGGATTAGTTAGTAGGCTCTTAGGTATGCTTGTCTTTAAGATGTATTAAAATATATATCTTACAGGTATATTGTGAAATCATCATAATGCTAAGTTTTACACAAAAGATGCCTCCATTTCCTTGTACATTGCTTTATTCAGCTACTTGTTTAAACAGTACAAACAGTTTATAGTTACAAAGAAATTGAAATCAGGGTCTGGGGATTTAGCTCAGCAGCTTAAGCGCCTGCCTTGTAAGCACGCAGTCGTGAGTTCCATCCCCGGTACCGATTAAAAAAAGGAAAAAATTGGTATCAGATGCCTTTTTTAAATTTTTTTATTTTTTTTTTATGGGTACCGGGGATCTAACTCACAACCCCCGCCAAGCGCTTATGCCACTGAGCTAAATCCCCATGCTTTTCCACATGTTAAAACCTCTTCGTTGCAGTTATTAGGATGGGGAGAATTCACTGTTGTAAGCCACTTTTGGCTTTTCGTCTTAAATAAAAAAAAAATTTTTTTAAATGCTTTTAGGTAACGTGTTGGTAAAGTTGAATTTCTAAGGTCTAGAATATTCAGATTTTAAAGGCTTTTTTTTTTTTTTTTTTGCGGTTCCGGGGATTGAACTCATGACCTCGTGCTTGCCAGACAGGCGCTTATGCCACTGAGCTAAATCCCCGGCCCTTAAAGACTATTTTTTTAAAAAATTAATAATCTATTTTTTATATGGATTTAGTGCTCAAATTATGTGACGTCTAATTGAAAACTAAACATTTCTCCAGTAGAAATGTTATCAAGTCTCTAAAAAGTGGCTATCTTTGTTTTTCTGAATTTAAAGTCTATTTTTTTCTGACTGAGGACTTTACTGCTGCTGCTTTAGAATGGGAATTTTGGTCAGGCTCCTAGACTATATTTTAGGAGAGATTCTTAAAATTATTTTCTTTAGTCACATTTTATATCAATGAGATATTGACAATTCTTTAAAAAAAATTTATGAATTTGTCAAGTGAAGCCAAAAAGATGAACTACAAAACTTCTTTGTTTACAGATATTTTCCCATAATTCAGTGAGTGTGTAGGAAAAAAAAAAATAGGCACCTATATGAAATCCCTGGATCGTTTTGTTACTGTCTTGGTTACTTTTCTCTGTTGCTAGGACAAAATATCAGACACTCAAAATGAAGGAAGGAAATTCGGTTTATTTAGCTCACAGTGTGTGGAGGTTTCAGTCCATACACATCTAGCTCCAAGACAGGATGGCATGACACAGGGGCAATATTTCCAGGCAGCAGACGCCAAAAGCAGCCAGAGCCAAACAGGGAGAGAACAAGCCTCTTTTCCTCCCTCACATTGTTTACAGGCCACCCACCTCCCCTCAGGGAAGATGTAGCACTTGTAAAATCTCTGTGCCCTGCTCTTGTACAGGCTAAGGGTATCTGTAAAGTAAGGGTCATGGCTCCCTGCTGAGTCTCTTAGCTAAACTTCTAAACTTCTCAAGTTAACACAATGTATTAACCATAACAGTTACTTTTAGTAACCATGACTACAAAATAAAGATGCTTAATCAAAAATGTTCATTAAATATAAATTTCCCTTAAATAAAACTCTTCTCTGAATATTTTTTATTTGTTTTTTGTTATACTCCCTATGAAGTGAAAAATAGTATTTTCTTGGAAGACTTAGGAAATTAGTTGATGGATCTCCTCCAACCAATCCCTTCTGCTTTCCACACATAGTCCTTCTCTTTCTAAGTGGTTTTATAGGTTACTTAAGGAAAAGTACTTAAAGTTGGTGAGTCTATCCAGTATAAAAAAGAATTTATCTTTTGCCTGATAAATGAAGAGCCATAAGAAAACGCTAGATGAAAAATATTCCTGTTTCTCTTTCCAAGATCCATCTTAAAGGTCTTAAAAGGTCACATGATTTTTAACACCCGCATTCTGTTATTAGGGGGATCCTATTTTCAGGGAATTTTTTATTGCTCCTAAATAAGGAAATATGGCTGAGATAAGCACAGTGGGGTTTATTATGTATAAGAATGAGGAAAACTTTGTAATCCCCAACTTTTAGCCTATTCAAAATGTTTAAAATGAATGAATTATCAGTTACTTATCAATATACCAGACAGAAGAGATGTCTATCCCAAAACTTTTGGATTTTTGTAGGCCATAGTTGTCTGATTTAGAACTCTTAGTTCCAGGGAGAGGTGCAAGGAAGGGAATCTGATGACCATTTTTCCCCTTGATAGGTTAATCTTTTCCCATCTGGTGCTAATCTGACTCGTTACTGTGAAAATTCAAGAAATTTAACTTCAGTCTGCTTACTGGTTTTTTTTTTCTTTATAACTAAATACTGTACATGAGAAGCATGCTGAAATTACTCTTAATGCTTCATAAGAAAAAATAACTTGTTTTATTCTGCAAGAGTATTTTATTACAAGTCTCAAGCGTGCTGGGAAGTCCTATAAGAATCCTCATAATCGCTTGAATGTGAATGTCGCTGACCACTTTTTAAAAAATATCATAGCCATAATGGGAAAGGGAGAACTAAGTTAAGTGGCAGCACCAAAGTGCATCTATCCAAACAAAAGGCTCTTCCTCAAACGCCCTCAAATGGAGAGAATCCTTCCTAATAGTTTCCAGCAGGGGGAACTAAAGACTCACTCTCCGCCTTTTGCAGCTCGGGGACCCGAGCGAGCTCCTGCGGGCCGCTCCTCAGCGCCCGAGCAAGCATCAAACAGCCAGGGCGAGCCTGTGATCACACGTGGGCCCGGCCACGCCGGGGCACCGCAGACCCTGGCATCCCTTTGATTTCACGTGGGCGTCCTTCATCATCCCCGGCCCCGAATGACATTCGTTTGGTAGTGTTTTGTCATAATTTTGGTGGTTTTATCCTCTTTGGGCTAAATTTTCCTTTCTTTCCTAGGATTCTAACCTTCAGTTAGGTGGTCACCTTTTCTCTATCAGAGCTGTGTTTTTCGGACTTTCCTTGCCAGGGTACCAGTCTCGGGAGGGTCAGCCTCCCGGAATTCCCCACCCCCCAGCCTCCCCTCGCCCCAGTCTCTTTGATCCCCGCTCCTCCCTTCCTAAGTGTCTTCTGCAGAGCTCGCTGGCACCCCAAGATCCGCAGCAAAGTCCTCTCTGAGAGGTCACAAGGCCACTAAGAGAGGAGATGCCACCCCTTCTTTCTTCCCGGGGGATTCCGTGCCCCCAGCACAAAGATCCAGGCTCATGAGGACCCGGGAGCGGTTAGAGAGATTCCCACACTCCTTGGGGTTTTTCCCTTTTTTTTCCCCTCCCCACACACAACCTTCCCAATCCCAGACGTGCTTATGTTTCCTTCCCTTCCCTTTTCTTCCTAGAGCTCAGCCTCTCCGGCCAGAGGGTGGGGAGTGAGCGAGTGTGCGACTTTAACGGGTCACGAGGCTGCGCCCCGGGTGCTCGCGGATGGTCTTTTTCCAGAAGCGCGCGAGCTCCGGCAGACGGCGGGATGAATAATTAGGAAGGGCTGGCGCGAAATCACTCACCGAGAAAATTACCTGCCCATTAAACGGGACGCGGCGAGGAGCGGGAGGCCGGAGCCCACCTACCCCTGCCGAGGCGGGAGGGCGGAGGAGGGGTCCGGAGGTGCCCCAGAGGGGCTCGAGCAGACCGGTGGCCTGAGCCCCAGCAGCCGGCGGGGCTCCAAATTTGTTCACTGCCGTCCCCCTAGGACTCTCCACTCTGCAGACCCCGCCCCAGCCCCCAGGGGGCCGTTACCCCCTGCAAGGGCGGAGTCTGCAGGGGGTGAGCGCAGCTCAACCCCTCGGCTCCCACCCCCTCCCCGGGCAGACGCGGAGCAGCTCGCCTCGCTCCCCTCCCTCCCGCCTCCTCCTGCTCCTCGCTTCCCGGCTCTGAGTGTTTCCACCCGCGGCCGTGCGGGAGGAGGCGGGCGCTCCGCTGCGGGGCCGCGGCGGCTTCTGCCGGCTGCACCGCGCGCTCGGACTCGGCACCGGGTCCCGGGCTCGCTGGCCCGCGCCTCGCTCGCCCGCAGCCCCGGGTGCAGGAGCGCTCCGAGGGGTGGCGCAGCCTCAGCCCGCCCCTCCCTCCACCCCCGCTCTCCTTCTTCTCTCCCTGCCTCCCTCCCCGCTGCCTCACCACGTAGGAGTTCAGATTCTCCACCCGGCTCGTCCTGATTTCCCTCTTCCTCTCTTTTGGAAACCAGAGAGGTGGAGGGAGGCCACGAGGCTGCAAAGGAGAGGCCCGCCTGCAAAGTGTTGCTTTGACACATCCGTATGATGGGAGTTAAGTGAAAAACAAAAACAAAAACAAAAAAGCAAAAAGCGAAACAACAACAACAAAAACCAAAAAAACTCCGGGACGTGTTGCTGCTACAGAGAGGAGACGGGAAAGAAAAGCTGTAGGCAGGCCAAGGGTTTTTCGGCAGCGCGCTGGCAAGTTTGTGGAATACTTTCTAGGAATTAGGTCTTTTTCCTCCCCCTTCATCTTCTTGACTTCTGAAGAAAGAACTTGGCTATGGATTGCAATGGAACCTAAGGAGAGAGGGTTAGACACACTTGAATAATCCCTCCGCCTGGGGTGAATTTGTGGGAATTTAGCAAGCCAGAGTGGAAATACAGCAGCCTTTGAAGTACCCTCGGTTAATTTGGATGGATCTAAATGTGTCCTTTTCGAGACCTCTCCGCCACCCCCTTCTGATCTTGCGATGATATGCTCTTCTTGACTAATTAGTGTCCAGGAAAGTCTAAACTTTGGAACTACCTCTTTTTTTGATACTTATTTTTGTAGTTTGCTCTCTGGGATTGGTTTCTTAAACAATCTGGATCCTTTTTAATATGTCAAAATGAGTCTGCTGATGTTTACACCACTACTGCTCTGTGGATTTTTATATGTTCGGGTTGATGGTAAGTTTGAAATGCTTTTTTTTTTTAATCTTTTACCTTCTCCCTACCAATATTTATTCCTAAATCTGATGTGGGTTGTAAGTAAAATAACTATGTCTGATAGTCTGTTTTGGACTGGCAGAACCTCTTTAGGGGCAGAGATTTTGTATCTTTTGTTTCTAAGCTGCGATAAGTGGAACATGTTCGAAGTCACCTATTGTTAATGTTGTAATTAATCGAACAGTTGGATAATAAATGACGGGCTCTTAGCTTTGTTGGATAAAAGGAACCATGAGAGTATAGCTCTTGCAAGAGTGTAATGCTGATTTGCCTGCTTTCTATTTGGTGTTTGTTCTCGGGTCTAAACTTTAGGGAAGAAATTCGAGAGGAGAAGTATAGTAACACACTACAAAGTGGGTTCAGTCAGTGAGGGATTTGAGACTGGCCATCTCAGGGATTGGTGTGTATCACCTGTGAGCCAGGTGAATGCTCTCCTACATGAAATCGGAATAAAGAATTTAGATCACAGAGAAAACTGTCAAAGTGAGAGTGGGCAATGCTCCGGCGAGGGGGTAGCACCAGCTCCCGGCTGGCTGTAGGCATGGAGCACTCAGCTCTGTCCCCAGTGTGTAAACACAATGGGGACCTGAAACAGGTGCTCTAGGTGTCTCCCTCTAGGGTGAGTCAGTCTGTCAGGCAGACAGTATTCGGCTTCTGCTTCTCCTGTCTTTTGTTCTGATTTGGTTCCCTGGGATGTTTTCATGAGATGAGACTGCTACAGAATCCTTTTTGTACCTCTTTTGAATGAAGAGTGGAAATAATCATTAACATGCTTTGTTTTCATAAAAAGAAAAAGAGTATTTGGTAGCAGTCTCTTAGGAACATTAGTTTTCATAGCACTGGAAACTATTGATATGAAGAGGACCAGAGCATCTGTCCACATTTCTGTGGATTGTAATATTTATAATTTTCAATGACTATATTTGTACAGAATCTGAGATGGATTCATCCAAATCTTTGAGCCTTCCTAATAGCATGCTGCTTACACAAACTTTTCTTTAGCGTTTTCACGGTGGACACTGCCTATTTTTGCCCATTTGTGGCAGCTAACTTTGTTCCTGGCAGCTGCTACTGCACAGGACCTGATGTATGAGGCTAAAGAGGAAGCCTTACTATAAACATGAGGCAATTCGGATGAGTTTACCTACTGTCAAGTGGCTGTTTTCAATCACGGACTACATGAGTACCTTTGCCCCCAGCAATAGGAAGGAATGTGTGTGTGCACAACGCTCCTCTCGCACCCTCCTAAGTACAGTGGTAGATGGTCAGCAATTGTATTATGGCAATATCTATAATCATTCTCCATTCATTTTCTTCTCTAATACATTTATCCTTACAATACATTTACATTACCATAAGAAAAAGATTTTACATATTTATTCTAAATGTGTTCAATTATCATGGTAAGACTTTGGTGTAGCTTTTTAAGTAGTATGCCCTCATCAACCATGATTTTACATATCTCAGTAACAAATGCATGAATAAACTGTACATTAGACTATGGAATTATCAGCAAGGTATTTTTTTGTTGTTGTTGTCATTCTAAATCAGTGTGTCTGTAGGAGAATACTAATTAAATTGCTCACTGGAAGTGACAGAGGGAATCAGAAGAGCTTGGTGTTACAGAATGTAATTAATGTACCAGGGTGTTTGGAGATATATGAAACAAATGCAATTAACCAGCTTACTGGAACAGCAGTAGCAAAACATAATTTCTTGCTTCTTTCCCTCCTTCCTTCCTCTTCCTCCTTCATTTCTTTCCCATGGATTTGTCATTCCATCTCTCTTTCACACCATCTCCTTCCTGCTGTAAAGACACACCTAGAACCTTTGTTCCGATTTAATATTACAGGATGAGGGGACAATTTGTACTCAAGCCATACTTACTGCAGAATTTGTAGTAATAAAAAATTCCCAGTTGTTGATGACTGAAGATTTTTATAAAGCAATGTAACAATTTGTGTGTATGAATCTCATTTTGTATGTAACATCTTTTAGGTTGAAATTAAAGAAAACTATGCACACTCTTAGTGAATTAGTGTGTAAATTGTATGTTTGACTTTGGATTGCCTTTGGATACTTCATTCAGAATGATGACAGTTTTTCCCTGGAGATAGTTGAAAATTTGGAATGTGGACAACACTGCCCTCTAGGCTGTTTCAACACCTTGGGACCACTGTCACTGATCTAATGAGGGGCTTAGTGTGTGGTATAGCTAAGCTTTGTTACCCTACCAGGATTTTTTGGTATCTACCTACTGATTATCCTTCTTGGGGGTGTGTGCTTATCCTATACATGAATTTCAGATTTAGAGAAGCTTGTACCATTTCAGAGATATACTGACTACCCTTGTGCTAGACACAGAAATTAATTTTATTCAGTGACAAATGATACATAGATTTGCATTGGAATTTGCCTGGTAGGTTATTTATATGTGCATTTTTATAGTGCATGAAAAATGTTAGAGTTTTGCCTCCTTACAGAAGATATGTGCTAACATTATTTATGGATTTTCAGGATCCTGTCCCTGTGACAATCCATAGAAAATAAATTTTAAATTAGTTGAGAACTACAAACTCTTCTATTTCTGATGTAAAGATTTTGTCATTTATTTCAGGTTAATCACAAACATATTGTTTTCTATCATTATGTAAGAGGATCGGTATTGAGATTTGGCCTTTGTATTCCAGATTTTCTTTGTTTTTAAGTAACAGTAGTTTTTAAATCATTGGAAAACAATGAGACCATAACAAGACTTTTTAATCCCATCTTTATCTTATGCTTCAATCTAGTGACAATTTTATAATATTTTCAAAAGGTATTTTTAAAATAATAGTGATTTTTTTTTCCTTTTTCTCTGTAACTACTTAACACACTTATTTTGGGGAGTAAAGATAATGTGTATGCATAGTACATATCTGTTATATAGGTTTATGCACATTACAGAAGTGCAACTTTCAGCTATGGGCTCATTATTGTAGCCATATGTGGTCCACTTTAGAATTCAAGTTGCATATAAATGACCTGAAATTTGTTCTTGCAATTATGCAGTAATATCATGTTTGAATTGGCTTTGTTTGAATAACCTTTGATGTTATGCAACATGTGGACAATAAATCAAACGGATTTCTTAGAATGTTAGAAAAGACTATCTTAAAAGTAAAAGTCATCCTACAAAAAGAACAGTTCTAATCATACCTTTGGTAAACAGAATAGCATCTTTTACAATAAAAGTATTAATACATAGCACATTTCATAAATATAGATACATATGCAGTGGTGATGGAAATTTCTGTATATATGTGGGATATAGTAATATCTAATTAAGAATTTATATAATCTATGGAGATTTTCTATATGCAATTTGGTTTTGTGAAGAATATTAGAGTAAAACGATTTTCATCTAACATATCTTTTCCTTTTCCTCTTCTTTTACTCCTTCCTTTTCTTTTTTCCTACTTTTCTATTTTTTGGGGGAGGGGGATGGTAAAAGGAATTCGAGAAATACTTGAAGAAAGAAGATAGGTGGTGGTGTTTCTTAAAGATAATTTAGAAAAGCTGTGTTTGATGGTGATGTGTTAATGTTTAAATTTCAGGTTTTAACCCCAATTAAACCCCAATTAGGATTTAATCCTTACTTTTCTTTTATAGTGCTACATAACTTTTTTTAACTTGATGTGTATGAATCCCATATTTTTCTGAAACAAAAGTCTCAAGAGCTGAGTTCAACAGAAAGGTGAACTTACATAAGACCAGTTTATTGATTTGTTCTAAAAGAATTGCTATGTTTCCTATAAAGCTATCACCCTAAGTGGATATATTGACATCAATATTTATTTTCTTCTTCTTCTAAAAATGATGGAAGAGTGAATGATTACAGTGTTTTAAAGAGAATTTCCTAATAACCCTTTCAGTGTTTTAGTAGGAAGTTTTATCATCATTAAGCTGTAAAAGAGCAACAACACAGAGTTTCATACTCACACAAAACTCTTCTTTAACTCAAAGCAATGTTGGAGTAACTTGGGCTGTCATCTTTAGCATTGCTAAAGTATTTTCATCCGTTCTGTAAGATCTATCACCTAATTCCCCTAGGTTTTATGTTAGTGCTTAAGCTTAACCTGATGCTTGTCAACTTGCCTTCGTGATTTATGGAGGAATATAATATCCGTGAGGATGCCCATTGGCTCATCCACAATTATGTTCTTTTTTTGTTTTGTTTTGGTAGCTGAATCAAACTCACACCCTTGCGCTTGCCAGGCAGGTTGCCAGGCGCTGAGCTATATCTCTGGCCCTCTTTCACATTTGGAATCTTCAGCTCTTGAACCATTACTTGAAATATACCTCTGACAACTTCCCATCTTAGCTTGATATCTAATGATACATTAAACTCATATCTAGAATAGACTCTGTTCCTTTTTCTAGTAACTTCCATCTCAATGAATGTCTACACTATTAACTTTTTGATGACATAAAACAGTGAATCTCTCTTGACCCATTCTCATAGCCCACATCCATCTCTGTAGCAAATCCTGTGAAATCTACCCTGGTGCCAGGCATTAGTTCTCGCCATATTTTATAAACCTATTCAATCCTATGTAGAGCCAAAAGATTTTCCAGTGAATATCAAAATGTTTGCACCCATATTCTACCATTTTTTTCCAATCCTGGGTTAACACATACCTATCATTTGATCTATACGCTTATGTAATTCATTTTATTGCTCCCTATCCCAGTTATCTGCACAGTGTCCAGGTTCCACAATCTTTTAAAACTGTAAATGAGCCTCATGTCTTTCTGTAGTTCTTGTGCATGGCTTCCACTCAGACCTCTTCACAAAGGTATACAAGACTCTGCAAGTTCAGATCCTTCTCTTCCTCCCTAGCTTCATCTCTTCACCCTCTTTAAGTAGAATGTGGATTCAGAAATTTCTTTTTGATCTGCATTCCTGACTCATACCCTTTGCATTTGTTCTTTACTGGAAATCTTATCTAGATCTTTGCTTTGCTAAGAATTTCATTGACTTAATAAAGTTCCCTTTCCAGTATCACATATTTAGAAATATGAACGTGTTGAGTCATTTTTAAAATATTGCTATGACAAAGACTTAATAAAAATATAAAGAGAAAAATTTTACTTTGGCTTGTAGTTTTGAAAGTTCAGTCTCAGTGCAGTAGGCCCCGATTCGGAGCCTGATAAGTGGCAGCGTGTTGTGGTGGGAGTGTGTGCTAGACCCAAATTGCTCATGTTACGGCTGAACTTAAAAAGGAAAAGGAAGAGACTGGAAGTTCACTGTCTTCTTCAAGAGCACAACCTCACTGATTTAAAGTCCTACCACTAGACCCTTCCTGCCACAACCCACAGAGCCAATGGGGTCCTAAGAAGAGGTGATATGAGATTAAGAAAAAACATTCTAAAAGGAAAGCTGGAACTGGGCGGGACCAGTCCTCTCTGATGGAGATAATGACAAGCCAGCACGATCTATATCTTTATTTCTACACAAGAAAAAGAGAGGAAAATGTGCTGCGGAGTCCAAAGTGCAAGGTCTCATTGTTTGGCTGAGAACACAGAAAGCAAAGCTTTCACAGAACCGTGCTGAGGTTAACAGGGAAGAACACCAAGGCCAGACACCTGCTGGAGTGGCTTTGCTCCTCTACTAACAACTTGTTTATATAACTTGCCTCTAGCACTCTGCATTGTCAGGGATAGCCTTGCTCTAGCCCTGAGTGTGTGGTTGATCCCCAGCTCAGCCACAGCTCAGTCACTCGCCACACCTGCCTCCTAAACCTACTTATCAGTTAATCCCTCGAGAACCAAGGATTTAGTGCTTTGACCTTTGGCAGACATTCAAAATTTAAACTCTAGCAATATGGTACACTGTCTAAAACTGTTCCTCTTGAAACATTACTGGGTGTCCCCATTTACCTGTGTTACAATAATTTTCATAGCGTGCATTACCTTCTTTGGAGGTATGTGTGCGTATGTATATGTACATATGCATGTGTGTATGTGTATATACATTAAGAATTGGAAAGGGATTAAAATTTTAGCCCATCTGGAAGCTAAAATTTAGAGTGCTACAACTGCATAAATGATGGCAGAAAACATGAGATTCCTGGTAAGAGATGGTGGACTTTACTAATCATGCTATAATAATTTTCCTAACTGCTGAACCCCCTTCCCCAAGGTCCCTGGTGGATGAGATAAACACAGGGGATTCCCCTCACAGTTTAAGAACCCTGATCGTAGGACCTGAATATTTTATGATGGTAATAATGTAATTTGACTTATGTTGATCCAGGAGAAAGACTGTATCTTAATTATATTAAACTCTAAGCAAATCTGCCTTGTACTCTAGAAGAATACCATTTACATTTTCTAAGTCACAGGAACTACAGTTCAATAAATATCCTTGAAAATATAGTTTGGAAGAAAAACCGTAGTTACCAGTGCTAGCTAGAGATGCGTAAACAAGAGAGGCCAACATGTTCTCCCAGCAGCAGATGGGTGTAGGTGTTGGTTTATTTGTCTGATTCTTTCACTAAGCTTCTAGGACAAGGAATTAGCTGTGACTGTCATGTTTACCAATGCACCTTCAATGCTTAGTGCACTGAATGACACATAGTGGATTGTCAAATATCTGTTGAATAAATGAAAATGTGTTTATGGAATGCTTTAGAGATACAGATGTTCATGGCTTAGCCCAAGACATGAAATGCTTACTATTTGAACTAGATTTGTGTTTGTGTGTATTAATGTATAGGAAAAGGGAGTTATCACCCATGCATATTGACTTAAATCACATCATGATTTCTGAGATTTAATGTCCTACATTTATTTCATTTACAGGAGATATAGAATTGGCCACTTGCTTCAGTATGTCCCTTTGCAGTCAAATGGTCTTTTTTTTTTAAATGATGATTTTCACATTCTTCCCTGATCTCCAAACCAGTACTTCTGTATGTTTTCTAGTACATAGTTGAGTGGCATGCTGTTTTAACAAAGGACTCCTTCTTCACATGGGTGTGATATCCTTTAATAGGACTGTACACACTCCCCAATACTGCAGGACACTGACTATGTGATGATATGTAGTCCAAAAGTTCAGACTATTCTGTACACTTAGGCTAAGTTTTATTTTCCAATTAAATATTAGCAATAAAAATGATTATTCTAGTTTAAAAATAGAATCAAACAGATTAGTTTTAAATTTGATCACCAAATATATAGCTCTCTAATAAATGAAAAGAAGAATATTAAAAGTATTATTCCAGAGCCAGTCTATAATCCCAAGTATTATTCCAGAGCCAGTCTATAAACACCTCAGAGGTTGAAGCAGGAGAATTATCATGTTCAAAGCTAGCCTGATGTACATAGCAAGTTCCTATCTAAAACAACAACAACAAAAAAACCCAAAACTGCTCCACCTGACACTGCCATGACACCATGTATGAGATATACATACTCTGTAGTTTTGCAATTCTGCATAACAAGAGTATGTGTTCTTTTCAAACTTACTTTTGATATAAGTTCAAAGAGCATTAATTGGAAAATTTGTTTTTCAAAACTAAAATAAATGTTTTTCTTTAAACTTTGCATTGAAATATTTTATTTTCCCCTAAGAACGTCATTGAAATGTGCTCCATGTAGGCTAAAACTTATCCACTTAAAGTGTATGGTTAGTTTTCTGAACGTATTTAGAGTTGTACAACTACCGCTAGGACCTAATTTTATATTTTTATTGCTCCAGAAAACATTGTACCTTGTTCCTTGTCTTCTGCTACCACAGTAATAGGAAACAACTAGTCTAATTTCTATTTGTAGAGATTTATTTGTTCTGGACATTTAATAAAAATGGAGCTATGCAAAATATGGGATAGTATTTTGTGACTAGCTTCTTTAGCATCATGTTTTCAAACATCATTTGTGTTACAACATCTGTCATTCACTTGAAATGACAAATATTTTATGTTTGTTCTTTGACTTACCACTTAATGTATGTTTATGTTATTTCCCCCTTATCATGACTATTTCTGCTTTGAACATTTATGTGCCAATTACTATGTAATAATATGTCTTTATTTAACATAGAGTAGAAATATTGGGTCATGTGATAATTCTAATCAGGTTTTTTTTTTTGTTTTTTTTTTTTGCGGTACTGGGGATTGAACTCATGACCTTGCACTTTCCAGGCAGGAGCTTATGCCACTAAGCTAAATCCCTGGCCCTCATGTGATAATTCTATACCTTTTGATCATCTTTAAGACTGGCTTAAAGCACCTATATTATTTAACATTAGTACTAGTAATGTATCAGGTAAATAATTTCTTTTAATTTAAAGAAAATGTTGAATGGGCTTTATGAGTTGTATTTGATGTTTTGGAATGAAGCAATTCTGTGTTACAGTAATATGTCTTATCTTCCAGTAGTTCTGATTTCTTTCCCTTCAGTGATTGTTATCTTCTAAATTTTCAGTCCTTTAAAGTTTTACCACTGTAGTTAACACATTAAACATCACTTTAATGTTTAAAATCTCAAGAGTATTAGAGATAAACCATAAAATAAAAACATTACAGCTAGAAGTTATTAATGCAGTTATGCAGCACAACTGTTTTCCTGGTTGAATATATGGGGTATTGAAGCTAAGAGTTTTCTTGTAGTTTGTCACAGATTCCCCTCATTGTTTAGTAGTAGAGCTGAGTCTGGAGCCCAGGAATATTTTCTCTCTCCACTAGGAACCTCAACCCCTGGGAGAGGACACACATCAGGATATGAGAAGCCACAGGAGCTTTACTGCCGGGGTTCTACCTCCTATCAGATCATTGCTGGCCTCACCTTCTCATAGTAGCATAAAATGTACTGCAAACTTCCTGTTCCAGGTTCAAGGTTTGCCACTCCTTATGGCACTATAACCCAACTCCTCCTCTACTCTTTGCTCAACCAAGGGCCATTTTCATGGAAAAACTGCCCTCCTCGAAACCAAAAGATTGGGGATGCTTTCTGGATTCCTAACCCTGAAACTTAGTGAAGAATTCCATCCTGCTGTCCTTGAAAATGACCAGCTGTTTTCTAAACACATCAATAAGAATATTAACTTGGATTTGTTGAAGTTATTTGATTCAACACATGCTTATTGAGGACCTGTTTACCGACAGGACAACTTGCTGTGTTCTGTGAGAAACAATGACTTGTTAAATTGATCCCACCTTTAAAGAGACTAGTACTTCATAGAAAGGGTCAGAAATGTTCAGATCACCAAAATAAAAGATGATCCGGTAAAAAGGAACTTGAAAACATACCCAACAGAACCTAGGAACTCCAAGAAGGAATGGGTAATTTCTAGATAATACAGTCTGAGAAAGGGCCACACCAAGTGTGTCAGTCACTACAACTGGAATTCAGAGGGATGAGGGTCTTTTCATAGGCAGAATGATCAGAAACTGCATTTCAGGCAAAGGAGGAACAAAGAAATGAGAGAGAGGGCAGAGCCCTTGCCTCGGGAAAGGCAAGATGTCTAGTTTGACTTCAGTGTAGTTTGTCTGTAGGAAAGAAGGGCAATATGATGATTGAAAGTGTCAACAAAAATGACTGAGTTTGAATACGTAATTTACCTTTTCTGTGCTTCAGTGTAGTAACATGTTAGGCGTGGTTACGTTTCTCTCATTCATTTGTTGAACAGAATAGAAGAATATATGTGTATATATATATATATATATATATATATATATATATATAATCATACAGATACATATAAATAGTGCTTCTTATTTTATAAGCAGTATCTAAGTGTCATTTATTGTTTTTATTGATAGTAACCTTTGTAGTAATCTTTTTATTATATTATTCCCTGCCTAATATGAATGAGGAAGTAACTAGAAGAGGACTTTAGATATCAAACTAACTTTTGGCTATATTTAGGATATCTTTTATAATTTTCATATGATGTCTCAAGCATGAACCTTCAGGTTGTCTCTTAAATGGCCTCACTTGTGGCCACACCTGTGCAGCAGTGACAAACGTGCTACGATGTGTGTTTCCATTGCATCATATACCGATTATGGAACAAATGGCGTTCCCAGGTGAATGCAGTTGTGAATGAAAGGGGTAAACAAGGGAGGCATGCAACAAATAGCATTTTTTGTTATCGAATAGAACATCCTGGAATAGTGCTGCATTTTGTTTCATGTTGACTGATTTATATTTTATCCAGAATTTTTTTACCTGATGCTTTTGGTATAAACTGCCAAGCAGATAAATCTTTTGCAAGACAAATGTATTGCATTCTAAATAAACACTAATACAGGAAGAAAAAATAGCATGATTCTCTACTTTTTTTCCCCCTGGAAGCCCACTTGTGTTTCTTACATATGCACATTAATTCTGATAACTTTTTGCAATTATCAATTATTCATATTTGTATCATAAATGGTTGTACATATCAGAAAAGTTAACCTGAATAAAACAATATCATTATTATTGAGAAAAGGCACAGCTAGAGTGGCCAGCATCTATGGCTTGCCTTATTAGTTTTCCAGTTTATTAATTGTATTCATATAGATCATTTCCAAAAAAAGATTAGAGTTGACTGTGGGATCTCTAGCATTTCAAATTTTAATTATTTTTTATTCTAAGTTCTTCTGCTATGCTAAGTAAATAACTAATAAATTATTTATTAGTATTCTGGTGTATATTTGAATAAATTTTCCAGAAAATTTATTCTGGAAAAAATTACCCAGAACCATAAACGTCTGTCCCTGAGAAAAAACACAGTTCATTGTCCAGTCTGCATGTGATATCTCCCTGTGTTTGGATGAGAACTCAATATTGATATAGAGGAGGGGCAAAATCACTCATTTAATGATTCATTCCTACTTTCATTCATTAATGACACAATAGTATGTATGTTTTCTTTATCAATACATAGAATTTTAAAATTCAAATTGAGAAAATGAGCCTTATGTCAAGGTATTTCAAGTTTATGACCACTTTAACCTGAACCATATGCATCCTAGAAGTTTTCCTCAGGAGGGTTAGCAGCCATTTTTTAATTTCTGTGGCAAGGATTGATGTGGGATCTCTTTTCCTTGTTTTTGGTCACAAGCCTTTTTGGAAATTAGCTGGAGAACATGGAAAATAACTCAACTATCCCATTATAATGCTTTTCAAGTTTAAACAAAGAACACCACTCAAAACCAGACTGGAATTTAAGGGATTTGTACAAAACCTCTGCCATAGTTATAGCCAATAAAAATGCTCATAAGTATGATGAAAAACCAGAGGGCTTTTGACTTTCAAAAAAATTAAGTCAAGAGATTTTCTTTGTAAGGAAAAGTTTATAAATATTTATAAATCAAGGCTAGAGCCACACTTAAATTTTTACAGTACATGTTTCTAAATACTAGCAAAGACTTAACCATATGGTTAAACTAATTTGTTTCCATATATCTAATGATTATAGAATATAATTTGCAGTATTACATTAAATTATGAGAATTTCACAATCTAGCAGCAGGCACTCTCAGTGGTGTTTTCTATCTTTATTTTAGAATGAACTTCAACTTTTTGCCAAACAACTGCAATAATTGAGAACATATTTCATTGTCTGTTAAATTAGGGAATATGTTTTTCCTTGTCCTCCTTTTGTATCTACAGCTGTTGTATTCCCCAGTACCTTAAATGTCAGCAATAGCAACAACAATGTATTAACTAAATATCAATTATATTGTTTCTCATCTTCATCATGACTTAGAGAAGAAACTAGAGAGAGAATAATATAACCTTTTAAAAAGAAATGCCAGGAACAACATCTTTCTTTTTTCTTCTTTCATCCAAAATGCAAATTGAAGAGATATTTAATTTGATGGTCTCAAAGTTTATACTTCAATTTTCTCATTCTTAAGTAAAAATGTAACAATACAGATGATTTTCATTGGTGTACCACGCCGGCATTCTCAGATCTTGGTGTTGTCATTCAGTTGTGGGTTGCTTCTTTTTCTCCTCAAAACATGGCCAATGCTGATTCATAACTTCACCAGAAAGGAAGAGCTAACAGATTAAAGTGGAATGATTTTCACTGGCTCTCATGAAATATGTGAGTGATTTTATAGCTGAGTATGCTTTTAAGTGCTTCAGTCTCACTCTTACGATTTGAAATCTTGGGTAATGTCAGTTTTTAATACAAAATGAAAAAGAAAAAAATTGAGAAAAGATGTACAACATATGGGTACATATTTTGGGCAAACATAACTCTTTTCATCCTTTTATACAATATGGATAAATTGAGTTTGATCTGTGCCCTATACTCACAATCCAACAGACAACTTTTGTTTCAAGAACATCTTTGTAGCTATGAATTCATAGTGTACTTTTCTGTTATGCTCTAACACCTGTTATGGTCATCCATTGGGTGGCATGAAAGTCTATAGAATTTTTTAAGCTTTCAATAAATGTTTCTTTATGTGAAATTTAAATGCTAAATCATTTTTTTTCAAAAAGAGTTTTTAATTTTTCAAGCATGGGTTAAACATGACACGCAAATAAGACTACTGGGAAATGTTTTTATAGTCACTTCTCTATCAGGATTCAATTCCTATAGCACTGGGTGTGCTATAGGAATTTATGCATAATTTTTGCGTTTAAAATGATCCAGGAAGCTCAGGGTTTACCTGAGAAGGATGATCTTTAAAGACTATAAGGGGTCGATGAGGATAGTGCATGGAAATGTATAAAACTGAGCTCTTGAATAGAGTGAATTGGTCCAGCATTTGACACTCAACTCTATAGCAAGCAGACAAGCTGATATTTAATTCTATGGATTGTTAAAATTCACATAAAACAGAATTATTTAGCATTTACTGAATCCTTTTTGATAATCAATTTGGGATCAAATGCAAAAGAACATGTGTCTGCTTTGTATGACCCCGAATTCTTCTGTTTTCCCTTTGAGCAGATGACATGCCTTCTTCGCTGACTGGTATTGGTTGCTAGGAGAAGTGCACTGGTTTGGTCCCTTCTTACCCAGAAGTAAAACTAAAGAGTGTATTGAATGAGAGAAAGAGGCAGAACACAGTACAGACCGTGAATCATGACTTGTCTCCAATATGTCCACTTTACTCCTATTTCTTTATGAACTTTTGTTTTACCAATGATGCTTTCTTTCAGCCATTATCTGTAATCCTTCTGGGGCCTAAGGGAATGAGGGTTGCTAAAGGGAGGCTGCACTACTAAGAGTCCACTCAGAGCGATAATAAAGGCCTTGAGAGTTATTCATGGGGCCACATGAGTGAGAATGCCCTACTCTCTGAATAGCATCAGTCAGCTGCCTTTGAGATAGGGTGATTAATACCTTCTGTTTTTAATGGAGAGGGAGAAGGCAGACAAGAAAGGTCTTCATCCTACTTTGGCTATTTTGCAAATTAGGGCTTATACATTGTCAAAGCTTTTCACAGAGAAGTTGCTAAATTTTCAATACCCGCAATAGTCTATTTTTTAAAGACAGTGTTTTATGAACTGTTAATTGTGACTATTGTCCAATGAAATGGAAATGGTGGAAATATCCCAAATGAGCACTTAAAATAAATCAGTTACCCATTCTTACATTTTTGCATTGTTTGTGATGGCACTGAATTAAATGCATGATGTTTGTGATCATAGTCAGAATGTTGTCTAGTCAGATGTATTTCACAACATCCAAATAACATGCTTGTTTGTTTGATAAAGAAACTAATTATAATACTCTTGAGAGTTTAGAGAAACATCTAATGAGAAAGTGTTAAGGGTGGCAGGTGTTAGTTTCCCATGAGCACTTAGATATGAGGGAAAGCCTGTGATTTACACAGAAGCTGTTATTTATATGTGCAATGTATGCATTTGTGTTGTATCTGTAAAATATTACAGAGGATTAGTGCTGATATAATTATAATTCCCTTTACCTCTTTTTGTATCTCTCCATTGCATATATGGCACAGTTCAAATAAAATTGCTTGTGATTGAGCCTTGGTGATTATCTGATATTCATGGCTACAACATCTTGCAATTCTTGTGTCCTATGTGGAAATAGAAAATGCGAGCTGATGCTGCTTTATACTATTTCTCAGCATGAATTTAATGCAACAAACTGATAGTATTTAGATGGTAAATTAAGCCAAGCAAACTTTTATATTTTTATACTCTTACTCTGTTTCTTATTGTACATTCTTTTTTTTTTTTTTCTTCTTCTTTTTGTCCCAGCTATTGAACTTACAACCTCATGCTTGCCAGGCAGGTGATTACGCTGCTGAGCTAAATCTCCAACCATTATTGTAAATTTCTATTTCTGATGGAACAGCCTAATCTTGTCCTTCTGTATATACTCATGTTCACTTAAAAGCTTTTACTTTGGTCTGTGAGAACAAACATTTGAAAAACTCTGTGCAGCACTTCCTATAACCTGTTTTTCACACTGAGGAAGTGAAATATCTTGTTAAGAGGTGGTAATACCCATGGGCAATCAGAGATAAAAATGTAACGATTTGGTGAGTGATGTCTGGAGATCAGCTTTAAGTGAGGTCTGATTTAACATCTTTATTAGTGATATAATAAAGAAAAGAAAATGATAAGGAAATTACATATCTCAACCATCACTAACCCTTCCTCCATGAAGATTATCAAATTATTTTTTTAAAAAATTTAGGCAGACAAAACTCTAAATATAGGAACTAATGCTTTGTTTAGAATATAGTGTAAACTAATTCTTCATGGAAATAATCAAAAATCGAGATGTCTAACTAGAGGAGAAAGCAGTGAAGCAGTAACACTGAAAGGGCCCAAGGGATGAATGCAGGAGTAAGAGCAAGGGGAGAATGTAATTCTGATCAGAAGTATCACAACCTGGTGTAAGGGTCATGAGATTGTAGTGCCCATTTTGGAAATACTGCATCACTAACTAGGAGGATTCTCTTCCAGTTAATATGGCGTAAGTGCCATTGAAATACTCCTCACATTTTGTACTTCAGGGCCAGAGAATGAAAGAGATTTTGGCAGGTTAGACAAGGAGTTGGTACTAAGATAGAGTCTCTAGAAAAATGCCTATTTATAAGTAGAGACAGTTTGTTTATTCTCCCTATGTTTCCCTGGCTGTGCTGATAAAATAATACTATTGAGAAAGACCCTAGTTGACATTTTGAATATTAGAGGAAAACTGACAAAATGTAGCTGTGTTTAAAATATTTTATGAGCTATTTTTCAGGGCTTTGTGATGAGAAAAACTTGGAGGCAATGAGCTAGGTCTAATGGAATATATTCTTATGTCAGAATGATTGTTGACTTTAATTATAGGAATTGTTGAGTATAGAATTGCACTGTGGTTCAAAGAAAAAGTAGAAATTATGTAAGACCACTCTATCAGTAGGCAAGAATTTAATCAGATGCATGAATTGAACAGAATCCAGAACATAATCCTCTTATGACTTTCTACATCAATGAGATCCCATTAGATGGACATGGGCCCTTGGGGGTTATACAGTATCAGAGAATGTGAAAAATTTGGTAGAATCTGATTTACAGAGAACTGCAAAGTGATAACGGATGCGGCTAATATGACTTAAGGTTGCCTACATAAGTTGGAGTTCTTTTAAAGTTTTTTTTGGGGGTTGGGGATTTGGCTCAGTGGTAAGCACATGCCTGGGACATTGTGAGTTTGACTATATATATATATATATATATATATATATATATATATATATACACACACACACACACATACACACACACACACACATATATTAAAATAACATTTTCTTCTGATCCTAATATTTTGAATAGTAGAAGGCAGGATAATGCCTGTGAATTGATTTTAAAGTCACAATTTTGGTTTAAAACATTTTCAAATATACGCAAAAGACATCATGTACATATGTTTGATAAGCCCAAGAGAACATAAAGAATGCAGAGCTGACTTCCAATTCTCATTAACTCTATCGTGTTCTTGCAGTCTCCAAGCACTTTTGTCCATCAGTAATGTAAGCAAAATTCTGTGAATCAAATACCTCAGAACTTTTTCATAAAGGAAAAATAATAGTAACTGTTTTTACTTTAACAGCCATGTTTTCATTTTAACCTCTGTCATGCTGCTTAATTTTGTCTTTGTAAAAAGAAAAGTGACCATAAGTCACTTATATTACAATAGTTATTTACAATAGCTAAATGAATGTGTAGGGCCATGTTCAAATACATCTTATGTAGACAGTAAATTTAAATTTTCATGTGAATTTTGAGATCACAAAATAGTATTTTTCTTTTGGTTATTTTACCATTTAAAAGTGAAAATAATTCTTATGGATTTTAGAAAAAATTAACAATGAACCATGAGAGCATTTAAATTGCCATAGAGACTGTAAACTAGTTATTTTATCAGATTAATTAAAGGTAGAATGCTCTGGGTTAGGGTAAGTGATGGATGGATTTGGAACCCTCTAAAGTATTATTTCTGCACTCTGTCCTCTTCCATTCTTTCAGTAACTGCTGAGAGTGCTCCTACATAATGCAGTTGATTGAACTCTGATTGAATATAGGGCCTGAGATTCCTGGAAATAGGGTTGGAGGCTTTCTTGAAAAAGACTTGGCCATGGAAGAAAACCAGTGAAACCCAGCTGGGGTTTTTATGGTGGATATATGTTATTAAAAATATAATATGTAACTTCCATGAGGGTGTTATCAAAGTAGAGAAAACTCCTTAAGAATAGAATGATAGAATAGGTGAGTGTCAGCCAATGTAATATAAAGGAGACTGATTCAAAAACTGTAGTGAAGGTAGCTTTGACTGAATTAGACTTTGGGGAAGGAAGAGAAAAGAGAGGAAAAGAGACAGGAGAGGGAAAAAGAAAAGGGGAGAGGGAGAGAGAGATTAAGTTAAAATTGAGTATTTAATAAGAGGAATCATAATTCAGATTATGATCCAAATAATTTTGTCCTATCTTTCAGACTGTACAAAGGGAGATTTTCTTAATATTCTCCCTTACTTTTTTTCTAAGGTGAAGATGTGACCAGTTCTTTTACTACTTGAGGTTTCTTCTTTGTCCAGTTGTTTGGACTTACTGTCAACTTGAACTATAGCTTTGCAAGGAATTTAAAAGTATAACTTTGATTTCTATATACATACTTTCTATTGAAAAACTCAAACAATTCCCCCTTTTTTTATAGAGCAAAAGAGCATCTTTAAAACTTAAGAACAGTTTCACAAAACTTTCCATAAGAAATTTCTTCCTGCATTCTGACAGGATGCAGTAAGACTGGTGTTTACATCTTAGTCCATTTTACATCTGCTGAATCACACATAGTAGGGGTCAGTTAAGGTTGGATGCATTTAATTTATATTTACATGCAGTTTTTCATATAGAAATGTATATATTTTCTGCCTTCTGGTTTAAAAAAGTCCGAAGGAGAGATGTCAGAGGATAGCCGATCAGTGAGCAACAAAAAACAGAGCCTTGCAGGAGAAACAACTCATACGCCAGAATAAAACACCCTAGAGAGACCCAGACAGAGGGAGATGGATCCTTTTGACACAGGAAGAAATTAAAACATAAAAAACTCATCAAATATGTTGGGACTACGACTGAAACAGCTGGACACAGTGTTTTCACTGAGACCTAATTTTGCAGCAGACTGAATTTGCACCAGCCTGGATCCGCTACGGCCGGCAGAGCCACCCAAATTTGTTCCCACCACGACTCACAGGAAGCAGAGCAGCGCTGAAGTTGGGGGTTGGTGACCCCAATGGAGAGCGGAGCCGGCAAAGGGACTTTCATTAATTCACAGTCAGTGCTGGGATTGGGACACCCCCCTCCCACGGGAAGGGCACGATCAAATGGGCGACATGTTGGAATCTGGCAGGAGGAGCCTGAACTGGGAACAACAGTGACTTCAGTTGGTTCCTCCCTCCCCAAAGCAGATTCATGGGATTTGCTTGGACTGGGCCATGCCCCTGTCTGGGACCCAATGAGCCGTGCCAAATCGATTCCCTGCACCTAGCAAGCACTAACCGGGGGAAGGCCTCTGCAGTTTGGTTGGCCTGGTGGGGAGGGGCAGGCTTAGGCAGCTGCTGCTTGTGCCTCAGTGATAAGAGCAGTCAGGAGAGGGGGGAGGACCCTGGCAAGCTTGCTTTGGAGGAGGCGTGGCCAAAAGGAAAGGGGGCTGGAACCTGAAATGTGACCTGTGTGGAGGAAGCTGGGACCATGACAGGAGAGAGAGCCAGTAATAGGCCCCCAGCCCAGAACCCTGAGAGCCCTGATCCAGGAGAGGGAAAAACAAGGGAGACTGAGGGCAGCAACCATGCAACAGCAGTCATGGCTTCAATAGACATTAAAAGATATCTTCGGGACCTTGTAGATGAGCTCAAAACTGAAATATTAAATCAGGTAAAGCAAGATATGAATAGAGTAATAAAAGCAATGCTCTCAGGAAGATACAGATGGTAGAAGGGAGGAACACAAAAAAGGAGAAAACATTTGATAAAGAATATAAAGAAAATATAGAATACATGAAGCAGATTCAAAGAGACTACCAGGAAATTAAAAATTCCATTGAAAGCTGGCAAAACGCTTTAAAAGAAACTAAGGATAGACTATCAAAACTTGAAGACAAGTTTGCAATGTGTGATCATGAAAGGAAAGATCTCTTAAAAATAACAAGGAAACAGGCAGTAACAATACAAAGGCTAGAAGATGATAAGAGAATCTACAATTTAAGAAATGTGAATGAAGAAGCAGGAATACATACAGGCAAATTACAAAGGCTATTCAAGGAAATAATTAAGGAAAACTTCCCAAGCATGGGAAAAGAAAATGAAATTCGGTTGTGTGAGGCATACAGAACCCCAGCCACCTACAACCAAAACAGATCTACACCCAGACACATAATAATCAAGATACCAGAAATTCAATATAAAAACAGAATATTAAAAGTTGTCAGAGAAAAGATAAAGATGAGCTTACCTATGGATCACGGCTGACTTCTCCACACAGACCATCAAATCAAGAAGAGCTTGGAGTGAAATATTCCAAGCCCTGAAAGAAAATAACCTCCAGCCCAGATTGATGTACCCTGCAAAACTGTCACTAGAAATTAATGGAGAAACAAGATACTTCCATGACAAAGAGGAACTGGGCGAGTTTGTGACCACCAATCCAACCCTATAGAGAATACTGAAGGACATTCTAAAGAGAGAGAAAAAAAATACCAGGATTTTAGGAACAGTGGCAGAAAGGCCTCAATGAGTGGGGCAGGCAGTAGAATGAAGGAGAAAAGTAGACAAACAGGCAGAAAAATAGCATAGCAGAAATGAGGCAGAGAAGGTGGGCTATAATCTCTAACATAAATGGCCTTGATACACTATATTGTTAATAGTGCACCAGGATTTAAAAACTCACATTACTCACACTACTGTGCTTAGATGTATTATATTCTGTTCCAGTCATTCTACCTGTACTAGATTTGAGGGTACAAACGGTAATCCCGAAAATAACAGGATATAGTATGATAATCATCCTTAATTTCCTAGTAAGTCAATCAAAAGCTCTGTAAAACCTACACTGTTTTACCATAATTGATTGTAATCAAATCTGGTTTGTTAGATCACTGTTTTGTATTGACAGATTTTATTCAAAGCTGTTATGATTGATAATATCAAGTCTGAGAGTATAGGCAACTGCACTTAAGATGACAAGATTCACTAGAATATCCACTCTGGTTTGATTATTACCTGCCTTTGAAGTTTTATACTGTCTACAATGTTTTATTTTTTACTAATATTGTTATGTACTACTATATTCAATTATATTGCTATATTCATTTATGCCTGATGATATAGGCAATTCTATTGAAGATAATAAGAAACAATAGAGCAATCATTGTGGATCACCTTGTACTGTGGTTTTATACGACCTTTTGGTTTCATGTTTTTATAGGAATTTTTTTGTTTTGTCTTGCTATGTTTTGTTTTTCCCTGTAATACAGAAAGGATAGAAATACATGTAGAGACTCATGTATGCGTAGCCATTTACACTCTCACTGTTTGACGATCTATTTCGCATGCTTTAATTTTGTAACTTGAACAACTATTTCTAAGAGGACAATATGTAATTTATCAACTAGTGATTTCTTATTGTTTATCTTTTCTCTGAAATTGTGTATTATCTCTACCCTTTACATGCTTTTTTTCTCTTTAAATAAAAATAAAAAATTCTTAAAAAAAAAAAAAAGTCTGAAGGAAAACTTCCTATTGAAGTCAAGGTTCTTCCTTCCAGTAAAGGAGAAAATACTTCATGGAGTGGAGGAAGCCTGGATCTTACACTTCAACCTAAATGTATCTCCTTGCTGTAATTAGTAGTTACTAAGACTACAGACCTGCCTGAGAGTAAAGCCCTAGAGGAGGTTGTACAAGTGAGATTCTCTGCTCACGGCATAAATATGAATTGTCTCTTTCCCCTAGTCCTTAGATTTCTCCATATTATACTTGTAAGATGAAATGTAGCTGCTTCTCAGAAATATGGTAGTAAAAATAAGGCTTGATGGGCAGTGAGACATGATGAAATCCAAGTTCTAGTTTTCAACGGATTTTTTTTTTTTGTCAATTGTATATGATTGTGACATTGTGGGACCACATTATAGCCAACATTTGAAACGTGGGCATTGTGCCACTTCAAGACATTTGGCAATGGGAAAAAGCCTTAACTATACAAAATCTTTTTTGTGTGTATGTGTGTGCATGCATGTGTGTGTATGCACAACCTGGCTGAATTAAATAAAATTAGAACTCATATTAATTCTCTAAATGTAAATTTTGGAATTATATTAACTTGAGAATTATGTTAATTTTAGAATTAGATTAATTAGTGGAGAAACATTCACTGGCTATGTTTTTAAAAATAATAGACCTAGTACAAATATAGTCACTCGGAGCTCATCTTCTGTGAGTTCTATACATTCTTTCTTTTCTTCTTTTGCCTTCTTTCGACTTTTCTTTTTATTAAATTTCTGCACCTTCCCACCAAAATTCAACCACTTTTGCCTCTCTTGTATTCATCATGCTTAACAAAATCGTGTAAGTATTAAAAACAATGGTCCTGGTATTAGACATCGCTGTGTCAAATATATTCTGGGTTTTGTGATTATGTCAGTAAATTGTGTACTGTATCAATGAAGGACTTTCATTTTCATAATCATCTGTGAACTCAGAAGGGACTACTTCCCAGGTGAGGCATATAGAAATGACTAAAGCTAATGCATAATCTCATAATGAATCTTTATATTAATATGGATATTGCAAAAGTTAATATGGTAGGCTCATCATTTTTCCTCTTATGAGTCTATCCTTTGAAGATATTTTATTCATACCTTCAACTTTAATTCTATGTGAGCATTATAAACATTTTGAGAAATGTATGTATTTAGGATTCTCAAATATATATTTAAGTATAATATATCCACATATAACCTTATATAAATGGAATTGGAGTATCACGTGTTATAAATATAAATAAACTTTGTTTTTATGTCAGAGAGACCCTATCAAAACCAGTGGGATAACTTTATTACACACAATACCAATCTGTTTACTTCAGTAGGTTTCTATATGGATAATCATTTCTTATTTATAACTTTCTAAAGAACATTTATAACATGAAATTTGGCAAGATGATTGTGATGAGACATAAATTTCAAGTAGTTTTGATGTGTATTAAATAGAAGATCTAAGTAGAGAATTCACACAGTCTTTGCAAATGGTTGTATGATACTAACAATGATGCTTTCATAAGAGAATTTAGAATACATTTTTTGGCAATTATTTCACACGAAGAAAAAAATTTCCTTCCATGTTAAATTAGATCATCTGAAGGCTTGAAATATTTAAGTAGTAACTTTGTAAAGCCACACGTAGCTTAAACAAGTCCAAACATGGCGAAGTCCTCAAAATAACAAATAGGGGTGATGGTCTAACCCTGTGTTTCCCAGCTTTTTGTCTAATGTAGCTAGGATGCTCTTTAATGAAGTCATCCTTTTTTGATTCATTTGTGTGAGAAATTTCCCATCCTCTTCTCTTCTTTTAAAGGAGAGCAAAGTTTTGAAAATTTTGTAGAAAAACCTATAAAGATCTAATTTTCCTTGATGGATGAGATTCACAAGCATTAGATAGAAAACATAGGCAATAATGGTATGTTTTATAAATGAGAGGTTTTTTTTGCTTGCTGTTAATATCATAGTTCATGCTGTGCTTTCATTCATATGAAGACACAGATATTGTATGACATTTCCATTTGCATTGTGAGGAAACAGCATCCTGTCATTTTTAAAAAATTATGTTTAAAGATTGCCAATCTTTACTGGAAACAGAAATTTTAAGAAAAATAGTGTATTTGTTATAAATTTCATAGCTTTAAAAATATAGGTAACTCAAAACTCAAACACATACAATATTTGGCAATTGAAGGCTTTTAGATCCAATAATATCAAAGTATTTAATGTTTTCAAATATATTGCATAGTTTTGCTAACATGCAATCTAAAATGTGTGATATGAGGATATAGTCATAATCCAGGCAATATGTTTTATAAATTAAGGAATATTCATGTACATGTGTATGGTACAGTGTATGCATAATGCACATGAATATATCCGCATATATAAACATATCATATATGCACATGTATATACATATAATTTCAAAAGTGACCTTGTACAATCCAGAGACTTTGGTCTTCCATTGTCAACATTTTTGTGAGTTATTAATATGCAAACTATATGTTTTGGATTCTGTAAGATAGTTTATATATATATATATGGTTGCATTTGGTTTTATTTGATGGACAGTATATTTGGTTTTTACTATCAGAAGTAGTATACTTTCATTTCTTCCTAATTTTCTCTTTAGAAAACACCTTTTAAGTATTGTTAGAGGAAAAGTCTTCAAAGGCTTTTACTTTTTCAAATGACACCTAAACAGAGTAAGTGATCAAAAGAATTTTGGGCCAAGATAATATTAGCTTTGTGGTTATCCAGCTTTAGTCAGCTGCCTTGAGGCAAAATATGTGCTCATTGGAAGTTCGATGCGATGATGTTTAGCTACCTGGAAAATTCCAACTAAATCTAAGCAATTCTGAGAGTGGAGTTCGCATTTTAATTTTAAATAAAAGTTTATTGTGTGCCATCTGATATAACAGGCCCACTTCTGTGACATCTCTGAGAATGATTTTCTAGCTCCTTTCAAAACTGGCAAAGGTCTCAAATGATATTACCATTACTCTTGAAAAAAGTAATGGAGAAATGTATTTGGAGACTGACACTAAAGGACAATTGTTTTTAAAATGCATATCGTTTTGTTCTTTCCAAAATTGTTTTGCTATTAATGTAGGTAGTATGCAGCACACAATCACATTTGTATAGTAACTCCTTAAAAATGCATGTACTGAGCATTACATGTACTCAGTGCATGTATACTGCACTGAGTATGTGTAATAATGTGGTGACACTTTAGGTGGGAAAGAAGATAATCACACTCTGAATGTTTGTATGTTTATTAAACGTTGAGTACAATAAAAGTTTGGGATCTTAAGTGCTCATAAATGGATTTTGAAGTCTATAAAATTTGGTGTGCAGGTGCTGGCAGCCTTCTGAGGAGGAGATGTTTATATTGTGATCTGCAGGGAAGGAGCTAGCTATGGGCAGATGGGGTCTGGGCAGGGCATCCAGGGAGAAGGAAATCCCTGGCATGGGGCTCAAGGAGGGAAGGTCTTGAACCCCTGAAAACTTGGAAGAAAGGTTCCAGGGACTGGGAAAGTGATTAGCAAAGGAAGGTGGAAGGCCCAGCTGGAAGACACAGATTACATAGACAAGGATTCTGAGGTTTACCCCCAAGGTAGTGGAAGGATGGTAAAGGACCATGGTGCTCCTGTGGGAATTTAAAGGTTGGCATACGAGGTTCAGAGTGCAGCTTGATCAAGTAAGAGTTTAGAGGTAGCAGCAAAGGGCCATGAGTGGGAATGGAAAGTCTTCTTGGGGTGAGGAAACGACCCATAAGAGGAAACACTGGACAGAATCCAAAATGAGACAGTTCAGCCAAGGACCACTTCCTGCTCTAACCCTTGACAAATTACATAGTGAGCTGGGCCTCTGGGTGTGGCCCAGTTTAGTTCACTAGCTTATGTACCAGTATCTGGAGTCAATCCACAGCACTGGAAGAAAAAATAATCCTGGAAGGTGGGAGAGGAGCCTGGGTATCTACATGCTTATCTCCTAAAACTCTGTTTATGAAAATAATAAGGAATAAAATGGGAGTGATTGCAATGCAATTGGAAGGCAGTAAGGCTGAACGAAGCCAAGTAGGAGAAGAGAGGCTAAGTTTAGAGCCATAACTGGGAACGTGATAGAAAGAACAAGTTTCAAATAAATGATTCAAGATGGTGAAGCTGATCAAAGTTTGACAAGATCTTCTGTAACTCTTTTTTGCTTGCCTTTGGATTATAAGTTACATGATAGTAGTTTATATAGCAGCTGTATGAATCATACTTACATTAAGTTATTTCATGCCAGGAGCTGTTTCTTCTGTAGTTACTGCATGAAGTAGGTAGCAAAGGAAACAGCATGTGAAAATGTGTGCATTTACTACTTATTCAATTAAATAAAGGTGACCCACTTAATTCAACTCTTTTTTGCCCTAGCCTGTTGTATATTCAGCAAAACCTGCTATTTTGGAGGAGGAGGGCTGTTGAATTTATAATAATGTGTCTAATTTAAAAATGATTCTAGTCATTTCCTGATGTGCACAATTTAATTATTCTGAACATTGACTGGGCTACCTCTTTTCTACATTTGTATATTTAAAAACTATTTCTCAGCTACATGTGTCACATATCTATGATCTTTGGATGCTGAGGAAAGAATATTGCAAATTTGAGCCCAGAATGCATGAGACCCTGTCTCAAAATAAAGGAGGAGTGGAGATGCAGCTCCGGGTAAAGGCTCTGGCTTCAATCCTTGTACCACAAACGTGCTCACGCATCCACACAAATGCTCTCCAAAAGGGGGATTTGAATGTGCTCCTTGTAAAAAATGCTACAATTTAATGTGATATACTTTGATTACTACCCAACATACATGATCAAAATATGCTTCAAAATATAATCAAATATGTGTCAATAAGAAAAACTTTAAACTCCATATCTCACTGAGGAGTATTTAGAATATAGACTCTGTGTTGTTCTTGCTAATTTTCTTGCCTCGATGGACCCATTTTCTTTATGTTAATATAAATCTTCAGAAAAATGACTGTACTCGTTTGATCTTGGTAAGGTCTCATTTGTGATGTCATGAAAGGAATGTATTTTCATTTAATTGTAGTGTCATAAATTCTTGATTTTCTTTTTCAAAAGGTCTTAAGAAGGAGAATGTTATTTTATAGAAGGAAAACAAACATCTAGAAACTAGCTTATAAGAATTTTATAAAAATTGAAACATAAAGATTAAAGTGAAATATATTTTTATAATAATGGTGATTTTACATTATACACATATAAATCAAATTAATAGCAGAAAATATGATATTTAAACATAATAAAACATATTTTACCCTAGAATAAAATATGTAGAAGTTTGTAACAATTTAAAAATTTGGTACAGATAAAAAGTTGAATGTGGCCAATCCATAATAATGAGACATGCTTTCTCACCTAAATATTTTGATTTTTCTCTTGAGAAAGGCATAGCAAATTGTTTCTATAATAAAATATTTGCAATAAATGATTCCCTGAAGTTTGTGGGTCTATTTTAATATACAGTTTATGACCACCAGGGAGATATGGGCATATTACTAGCCTTAATACTCAGTTAACGATAAGAATGAAGTTTTGGAAATTTTCCAAAAATTGTGTGACTTCCTAGCTTTGACAGCGAGGAGTGCTAACAACATGTTTTTATCCACTGATTTTAACATAAACTGTGTCTGGCTTAAGCAAAGCTACTACCTAAATTCATTTAGAAAGAAAAATCATTCTAGAGAATTGCATATAAAATAATAATAATCACAATTATGTTTAGTAATATTATCACAGCCTTTCCCCAAGGAGCTTCAAGTGCTTGCCAATTGTCTCATTAATTCTCAGAAACTCCCTGGGAAGAAGAAGTGCAATAAATCACCTACTGAAGAGATGATTTAAATAGGATCATCAGTTATATTGTTAATAAATATAGGTTGGTCAACAAAAATGTTTTTTAGAGAAATAAAAATTCTTTTTCTTTATCAGAAATGACTGAAAAACAAAAATTTTATTCAAAATTAATAGTGAAAAATTACCCTCATTGTTTCCCTTTGTATTTTCATTTAAAGCCAATTACCTGTCATCCCTATGATCTATTTTCAACATTCCATTAAAGTCAATGGGTAACAAGATTCTAGCAATCTTTTGTCATGTGTCATTTGACTATTGGTGATCAAGATTGAGAGCACCTTAACTGAGGAATTTCAATCAATAACTATCATCCATTTTATTGATGAAACACTTAGTAATGACCCAAACTTTATATATTCTGAGACTTACTTAATTTTAAAGAACAATTAAAATACTAAAATAATACAATTGTTTTCACAGATAATCCAAAAAAATTAATGCAGTGTGAAGTAAATCCATGTGTTTATCTGAAAATAGTGCGTTATGCTATTATTGAATACACAGATGCCCTTTCCACTCTGGGGTCAGAGTTCATATTAAGCCTCAACCCTAAGTAAATTGAGATGAATGGTGTGGCTTTTGTCCCTGGTGTAAATAGTCCACATCACAAAATCGCCATACATCTGTTTTTGTAAAATTGGCATAATTGGCATTTTCATAAGATTTTGCTGGCATGGAGGCTGAAACTATTTCTTCCTACAAAATATGATTCCTCTCTAAGTTATGAACTTCAAAGCAAGTCTATAAAAATTGCCCAATATCTGTCTGCTCACTATGAAAAGGGAGAATTTTGACTCAGCATTATCAATTTGTAACTGATAGCAGCAAAATAAAAACCTAACAAATCAACTAATATGGATGTGTCTTTGAGAAATGTCAAAATAAACAGTTGAAATAATTTTGAAGAGTTCACTACTTTAGTTTTAGTATTAGCTTTATAAATACCTGCACTAATTTCACTGAGAAAAAATAGTTGCTATACATTCTCGTGAATTAAAGGTTTTACATATGCATCATGCATTTTTAAATTTAAATGTGTCAATAGAATACCAGACCACAAAAGATATTTGACAATCATTTGGCTAGTGATTTAATTACAGCTGGAAAAAATGGATTCATAATTGAGTCTCTGTCCCATTGATTCTTATTGTTAAAAATAGTATAATTATATAAATTTTTGAAAATGTTATTAAGTAGAAAATACATCAAGATGGAAAATATCATAGGCAGAAATATTCTATGTTGAAAAGTATTTTTGTAGAGTATTTCCTAGGAAATTATGCAACAGTACGAATGGGAAAATAGACTAATGTATAGAGATGTATAGGTTGAATAAGCTTAAAAATTAATGTCTTAGTAACTTTACTGAGACAAAATATCCAATAGCCAAAGTTATAGAGGAAAAGGTTTATTCAGCTCACAGTTTGTAGAGGTTTCAGTCCATAATTGCCTGGCTGCAAGGCAGGGTGCCATGGCAGAGGGGCAACACAGAGGAGAAACAGTTCCTGGTAGGCAGAAGGTAGCAAAGCACCAAATGACAAGACAAGTCTCTTTCTCTCCCTTATATTGTATATGGTTTACTTGGATTAGGGTGATGGCAAACCAAACTGGACTGATTTAATAATCACCAACTCTTTTTCCTAGTACCTTTTATCTTAGCACTGCACCATGAATCAATCACACACCCTACACTCAGCTACTTCAGAAAAAGCCCAGCTATAACTGCACAAAGCCTTGGGCAGACATCTGGACACAAGTCATAAAATTAATTATAGAGTTAACCTAGATTTTTTGGCAAAAAGTTTGCCTTTATTTTTGTTTTAAAATAGTTTTTGATAGTACAAATAGATAACCTAAAAATTTTGTATGGAATCATTGTTTAATGTTTTGTATTGGAAAACTATTAGAAAACATGACAACTACTCCATTATCCTATTTTCTCAAATAAAACAAATTTTTGGTATTCTTGTATTGATTTTTAAAGTTAACACTCATGTTTGAGTTTAGCATATTTTAAAATTTCATTTTATTTAAATATCGTTTTAAGACAAAGAATCTCTTTTCTTCTGTCCTGTATCATACAACAATGCAAAAAAATTGAGTTTGTTGATAAGATTTAGCAACTTTTCCAAAGATTGCAAGATCTCTAATTCATTTTTACTATCAAATTTGTATTGTTGGATTATCCAAAGCTGTCACTCACTTTACAAACTATACTGACTAAAGCCATGCTCCCTGAAAACCCACAAAATTAGCAGGATACTTGCAGTAGGAGAGCTCTGATGCTCTTGCCAGATGAATTGTTCACTCCATTAAAAATGATTTAAGCAGGGCTGGGGTTTTAACTCAGCGGCGTAAGTGCTTGGCAAACATAAGGTCGTGAGTTCGATCCCCGGCACACACACACACAAAAAAAAGATTTAAGCTGTTCTGTTTTTTGTTTGTTTTTCTTACTTTTTCTTAATATTTTCATTACCATCCTTACTTAACAAACCTTAGACTAGTGGACAACTGGCAGCTCAAAAAGAGCAGTGCTGTATTGATAAATAATATCTATAATCAGCTATTATGGTTTGGAAATAATTACAGGCTAAAAAAATTGGGGAAATATCACAAATATTTTATGAAAAAAGAATTAATCAGACTAACAGGCTAAGGCACTTAGTGTCATGCCTCATGTAGGGTCAGTGCTAACTTGAGTATTTGTTTGTTTTCTGCTGTATTCTTCATGAAGCTTGCTATCTTTAGCTTAGGAGGACTCAGATCTGGAAGTAGGAGGAAAGCCAGGGCTCTTGGTGGTAGGAAAGAATCATTGTGGGAATGATACCAACATGACATGTTTTCTTTCCAAACTAATAGGTTTTCCCAGTTTATAAATAAGACATAGGGTGAAGGGGAAGTTAGAATTAACTTCTTTTTCATGTGGTGATATAGCTTCACATACTTATTTTTAAAAATCAAAATTACTAATGTCATACATGCTGTTCCAGTTTGAGATACAATCTTCAAATTCAAATATGTCTTAATCTGTGCCTTGTTTGCATTTCTCTTTGTTTTGCCATTCTTTTAATGTTCTCAGTGCATTTTCAGGTCTTAAACTAATTATAGGTACATATGTAAACATTTTTCCATAGACACATCAGTTGATTTTTGTGGTGGTGATTGTTACAAAGTTGACTGACTGTAGAAGGAAGAGACTGCCTTTTCTTTTGGAGTGCCTTCTCTCCCAACCCTGGGAATGCACAGATTTTTCAGTTAATATTTATGTCAAAGGTGTGAACCTTAATTCAATATGAGAAAACATATTTTCGGGATGAAAGAAAGCTGTAAATCTTATGTGATGGAAACAAAGAATGAAATTAAGACAGCTTTTGCAGAGATGTTCCCTTCTGTGGTGCCATCATTTCTCAAGGGAAGTGATAGAAGCTGTTTCGTTTTGACTCTTTCAAATGAGAATGAACAAATCACCCTACAGAGAATAATCTTTGTTTAGATGAACATCATATAGAATTAAGTATAATCATTTTCTTTTTCATTGCTAATTTCTGAAACCTCCAAACAGCCAGTCACTTAACAATCTGCTTTAATGTTCACTCTAAAGGGAAATATATCTTGAAAGTATAATTCTAGCACATTATTCATTTTTGGGTGATAGTGAATAGCATCCAAACAGCATGAGAGAAGGCAGAATTGGAAATGGATCATGTGAGTGAAGACTTAAATGTTGCTTTGAAAATTAACTTCATTGTAATTCCACAGTATGTGTGCAGCTCGTATCATTCATGGAAGACATTGTCTGAAATAGTGATAGCACACTGCAACCGATAGTGGAGTCATCCTGCCATTTGTTCTTAGACGATGAAAATATTATATTTTCTTTATGTGTTTGAAAAGTAAAATATAGATCAAAAGTAGACTACTACTTCATAATGTGGCAAATTCTTTAAATCTAATTTTCTTGTCGACACTTAAAGTTTTGTCAGATCACAGCCACCTTCATTTTATGTTTTAGTTTATGTGCATGCTACCATTGCAGTGCGACAGTGAGACAGATAATGCTAGACTTACAAAGCCTAATGTATTTGGTGTATTACTCATTAGAAAAATTTGATGATGTCTTAAAATAGGAGTATTACGTTTGTGTTTTGGTGTTAATCTATATTCAAAAATACTAAATTCCACGATGGAAATAATCTAGAATGAGTGGAGGTCATCGCTTAAGAGGCAGGATGAGGCAGAGGAGGGCTGAGGTGGATTTCTAAATGTGAAAAGAGAAACAGTTGGAAGAACGAGAATGATTTGCAAAGTAAATACGTTGATTTAGATCAGGATCCTCTTTAAGTAACCATTATCGTGTATGAAAGTAATTTGATTTGATATATTTACACAAAGGGGCAAAAATGAAGGTAGGCCAATAAAAGGGAATTTTACTGAAATAGATGTTGATTCAGTGGGAAAAAATAAGAACACTAATAGAATTAATCTATGATGGACTCATTTTTCTTTAAGTCAGTGACTTGCGTACTTCATTCTAGCCTAGGCTATTTGAATATTTGTCTAATTTATCGACAGACTTATTCTCTAATTAATTCAGTAAATATGTATTAAGCAAATTCTTTGTTTTAAGCATTTTCTTTGACACTGAGATTAGAGTGATTAGCAGCAAAGAACAAGTACCTGCCCTTCTTGAACTGATATGCTAGTTTTTGACAGAGATGGACCAATTAATTACCAAGGAACAATCCAGGTGTCTATATGATTGGACTTCTCCTTTATAATCCATGGGAGGGGACAAATTCTGGCAGCACCTCAATTTGGACTTGTGGCCTCCAGAACTGTGAAACAACAAATCTCTCTTGTTGAAGCTACCGATTTGTAATATTTTGGTAAGAGGACCCAAGGAACTAATGCATTTTTCTCACCTCCTCTAGGGGTCATTGGTATAGACTTCAGCAACGTTAACTTTCTCTTCTACCTCCATCTGTATATGACCTTCTATCCCGAGGCTTTGTGTATCTTTTTCTGTTCTTAGAAGGACAATATACACTGAACTTCTAAGAAGGGTTAAGTTAAACTTCAGTATAAACATCCCTTATGATTATTAAATAATGAATATTTTATGAAGTTAGCTAAAACTCTCTCTACCCCCTTTCTCTGTGTGTGTGTGTGTGTGTGTGTGTGTGTGTGTCTGTCTGTCTGTCTGTGTTTTGTCTAGAAAATAAGAAAAGAGTTTCTTTCCCTATTGGCAAAACTCATAAAAGAAAAATGCAATGGATTCAGGCATCCACTGTTTCTCTTCTCCTTTGAAATGAGCAGTGGTGTTTTGGAAAGCATGGTCATTAGGCAGCTTGCCTGAGGGGCAGAGTCTCCTCAGCACAGGCCATTTGAGGTGAAGGCTGTGGTTGATGGTGTGTAGAGATGTGCCCTCCTGTGAGCCACTCCTGTCTTCATGTCTCTTTCAGGGTCTTGCTAGGCCATTTAAAAAAATGATTAGGAAGCCATCCACTTCCTGTGGCAGTGGGTTGAACATGAAGTTTCCTTACTTGCCTGAAGCTGAGCTTTGTCCTATGGAGTCTACCTCCTAATCAGTTGTCAAATCTACCCACTAGTTCTAGTTTTAGAAGCCATCTCTTATCTGGTTACTTCAGAAGCCTCCTGCGTGACAGGGACATAGACATACACAAGGTTCCCCCTAACTCTCCTTAAATAGGGGTTTCTGAAAACTGAAACCAAAACATGTTAACTTTCCGAGTTGACTCAGCACCTCAGTAGTTTCTATTGCTCTTCCAATGGAATCATGATCATTAATGTAGCCTTATAATCCCTGCATAGTCATAGCTTGCACTTTCAGCATTTTATTCTACAACTGTATTTTATCCTATATTCTACCTACACTAAAATTTCAGTTTCTAGAACTTATGATGGTCTTTACCATGTAAAGACATTTTTTTTTTTTGGTATTCATGACCTCGCACTTACTAGGCAGGTATTTGTTCCACTGAGCTAAACCCCTGCCCCAAGC
This sequence comes from Hydrochoerus hydrochaeris, assembly GCA_004027455.1. NCBI lineage: Eukaryota > Metazoa > Chordata > Mammalia > Rodentia > Hydrochaeridae > Hydrochoerus > Hydrochoerus hydrochaeris. The sequence goes on along the minus strand of PVLA01000139.1, from coordinate 586,354 downwards.
ATTTTTTGTATATTCTGACAGGTGTATTCTTTTACTTTTCTTATGCTGGCAATTCCTTATAACTTTCAAGACTCTGATTACAGGCCACTTAACTTTGAGAAAACTTTTGTCACAATAACTCTGAATTACCCTTCTTGGTATCTTACATTATCACATTTAATTCCAATATTTTAAATATATACTTACATACTATACACTTATATGTGTGTTTATTATCCGAAATAAGTGCTCAGCATATGTGCAATATTTATGAATGAATGAAATTTGTGTTTAATATGTAGTAAAATTGTAACATTAGTTACCCTTAAAGTAGATGTGCTTTAAGGATTATTCATTTATTAATCTGTATTTATTTCAGTTCAGAATTGTATTTATATTTATTTACTATAAATACTTCAAAATAAAGTTCATTTTGCTCCCTGGGAGACCTTTTAGACCATCATCATTCAGTTTAAAACAATGATTAGTGTAAGTTAAATTATTTTAAAAACAAATAGGAAATGAATCTGCTCAGCATTTCTATTGTGTGCAATATTGTAGCTTTTGTGTGCTTTCAGGAAAATGCTAAGTATCCTTAAAAACAATTGCCCTTTAATAATTATAATAATCCAAATGGGATTAAAAACTTGCTCAAAGCAAAAGAACTGTAATTATATTTAATCACTGTCATTAAAAATAATACTTAACAGGTTGAATGCTTTTACCTCTCTGTTCTGAATACCAGGTAAACATCAACCATTATTTTTCTAGTGTTATGTTTGTCATAAGAAACAAGCAGAATGAGAAGAATATGTTTTTTATTTGGTGAGAGAAGAAAGCACACTGCTTCTGAAATCATTTACAGGGTATAGCAAAAACAAAAGGAAATCTTTGTTATAATTGTTCATAATTCATTGAATGGATTGTCTTTCCTTACAAAAAAGGAGAAAAGGTTGTAAAAAGCACATTACAGAAAACAAAGATCAATGGGGCAATATGATTAATTGGAAGTTAAAGTAAGAAAGTCTCCCATTTGTCACCCCGTGCCAATTTGCAGTAAGCACCAGCATTTCATCAAAGGGTTGCTGTGAACTGCTTTTAAGCAATCAGCTTTCCTGGAACTAGAATCGAGGGCCTTCCTGAGTTCTCCTTAAGAACACATTCCCTGTGATTAATCTTTGCTTCTTTTCTGTCAACATGAATATTAAGTGATTTCCTCCCTAGCGCATTATTAAGTTGTCTTATTTAATGTTACTTTCTGTGGGCGACACAGCTTGACCCTCACTCTGCATGTCAACAGGGAAGTGTGTCCTGTAGGCGTGGTGCAATTCTCCACCCTTACATGTGAAACTCCACTGTCATAAATCTCTGTTTAATCATCAATTACAACCTCTATTCACCAAAAAAAGGAGATGCATGGAATTTGGATTATACGTTTTAACTTTTTAGTCATTAGCTACTTTGACAATCATTTTAAAAACAAATTACTTGATACACCTATAGCATAGCATTTACATCACAAATTAAAACTGTGGGTACAAATGAGCATTCTCATTAAATAGACAAATGTTAATATTTCATTTTTGTCACTGGTGCTGTGCACATTTATGAATTATAGATGCAGACATAAATTTAGATTTGGCATAAATATTCAAGTATGTTCTGATTTCACAAATATTAGTAGGTAAGGTAATTATATGTTCTGTTCTTTGCATATGTGCGGGCTATCTTTAAAATGTCAGTCAGTATCATCCTACCTTACATTCTCTCTTTCTTTTCTCTAGGGCTCAGTTTTGAAATCTGGCCCCTACAATCTGTGCCATAACTCTAGGACATAAAAGAAATAGTTAGGAACAGATGATTTTTTATGTGTCTTCCTTCTTTCCAAATGCCTACTAATGCAATTAGTTACATTCCTGAAAGGGTCTTTGTATTTATCTGTTATATTTGACTGAATTAAGGAACAATCTTTTCCACCACATCAGTGTGTTTATTGGTTCAGCTGATTTGCTGACAGATGTTTCCTAAAGGGTATAAGAAGAAGTAATACAGCCAGTTCAAGAAAAAAATGTTGTGTGCTGGGAGAATTCACAGCTTCGTATTTCACTCTCAGTTTTAGAGTACTATCCCTTGAGAACTGTCATCTGTGATGTGTATTAGCCACTTGAACATTACCAAGAAGGAAGGAAGGAAGGAAGGAAGGAAGGAAGGAAGGAAGGAAGGAAGGAGAGAAAGAAAGAAAGAAAGAAAGAAAGAAAGAAAGAAAGAAAGAAAGAAAGGGAAGGAAGAAAATGAAAAAACAAAGAGAGGAAAGGAAGGAAGGAAGGAAGGAAGGAAGGAAGGAAGGAAGGAAGGAAGAAAGAAAAGAAAGAAAGGAAGAAAGAAAGAGAAAGAAAGAAATAAAGAGAAAGAAAGAAATAAAGAGAAAGAAAGAAAGAAAAAGAAAGAAAGAAAGAAAGAAAGAAAGAAAGAAAGAAAGAAAGAAAGAAAGAAAGAGAAAAGTTCTTCAGAAAACTTTATTTCAGTACAACATATATGTCTGTAAGGACAGAATGAGATTAGGTATGGAACCTTTTCTTCCACAACATCTTAAATATTTGGACATTTCCTTGTTTGAGTGACTAAAAATATCAAATTTCATTTTTTCACTGTTTGCAAATAACAGTTATGGTTGTTAAGTTTCTGTTATGTCACTTAAAATTTCATAATGGGAAATTTGAGTACATTGACATCTGGCTTTAAAAATGTATCATGAATCAAAGAAGAATGACTTTTTTCTAGTCAGTGAGATATATGCACCTATACATAAAATGGATCATATCTTTATGCATTAGCATTATAATTTATATGTTGATATTCTATATCAGTGTTATGACAGCATGTTATTTAAGAAGGGCATCTTAGTGGATTTAAAATTATCATTACATCCTGAAATTAAGTGATGTTGTTAATAGTTTGAGAATCTTTACTACCTTTTCATATGTAGTTTTATTTAGGATACATTATCTTTATAAATTGTTTATTTTTACTGTGTCATAAAGTGTAATAACATAAAATGTACTCTAATTTTTTTCAAACGATTCTTATTGTACCATTTTAAAAGTGCTATATTGTGAATTCTGCTTTGTCTTGTGAAGAATGTAAATTTATAAGGAATATATTAGACAGGTTCTTATGTATAGCACCTAATTTAAATCTTATAGAGAATTTTGAATACTAAATGTTTTTGATGTCCAAAAAAATAAGTAAAAATTACAAGTTTTCAATTTTGCCTTAAAGATTTCAGCAAACTGACACTGATCAGGTGTCATTTTTGTAGGGAGTATTTAAAACTGGAGAAGCTAAGTGATTTGATGAAGTTGTAGGCTAAGCAGACCTTCCAAATGATACAGAAGTAAATTGAACTGATATTTCCTTCCTTTCTTTCTAGATGCGATTTCCTAAGCAAAATCTTGAGCTAAAATAAACAATTATAGCTAAGCACGTGTTAAATATATATGGTTGCCTTTAGAAAACATAAAACATGAAAATTTTATTATGCTTTGAAAACCTTGAATACCATGTTTTGTGAGTTTCCTGTGAGTTTGTATAAAATATTCAAATTCTCACATTCCTCATGTGTAACACAAGGTTCATTAACAAAGGTTGTATTGAGACTAAAATAACCTTAGTAAAGTGTTTCATATTTAAAATTTTAAAAGGTTAAACTCTACTGATCATTTTTATTATTGAGTATTAATATTACTGAAACTGAGTTGGCCAGTAAAATCTGTAGGACCAGTTTTTTTGAGAGGCTGAGGCAATGGGATCCCAAATTGGAGGGAGCTTTGGCAAGATAATCAGATGACATTTCCATAATTTCACCATTTCAAAAAAAAAAGAGACAAAGAGTTAATATTTCTTAAACATGGTACATGGATCACACTACTGTGGTAGGCACCAGAGAAAATGTTAAGTTCTAAATAGATAAAATCTTTTAAAATAATTAAAATTATGAGACAAGAGTTGATATAGGATTTCATGTACTCTCATACACAATCCAGCAGCAGTGCTGGATAGTGTTGCCTGCAGGAAGAGAGAGTGTTTGGGTAGGACTTAGCTCTAAGCAATCACTGGTAAAGCTTGGTGGAGAAGGCTGGAATCCCCAGGTACTACGGTGCTATTAAGCTGAGGATAATGTCCATCATCAACCTGACTCTGTAGTCCCATCTAGAATCTCAAAAGTGTTCCCCTTGCAGTAACATCATGTCCTTGTGGGAAATACATAATCTGAGACCAGACTTCTTTTACTGTATGTTCTGGAATCTCTGCTTCTGCCAGTTTCTATCTCTACTCCTTGAGACTAGGATTAGAAAATGGAATTTTATTGCATATTCTATGGTAGGCTATATTTTAAAACAATTTGTTACATAGTGTATAAAGAAATAAAACAGAAGAGGTTAAAGGTTCTCAATATAAAGAAAGGGTAAACATTTTAGAGGGAATTGCTGAATTACCTTGATTTTCTCAGTGTATGATATAGACGTGTATCAAATTATCACATGTATAAGTGTGTACCATTATGATGCCCATTAAAATAAAAAAGAAATACTTTTAATCGATGCTTTGTATCATCCTGAGTCAGTTCTATAAGCCTCCTGAGCATTCAAGGAGGAAAGAGATATGTCTACCTCAAATATTTTACTTATCAAAGGAGAAAGGAGGCTTAATCCAAATACTAGAACAGAAGAGCTGAACTGCATGAGCTTGCAGCTCTTGTCTCCTTAGCACACTAGCACATAGCAAACACTGGGTTTGTTTCAGTAATTAATGAAACCATCAGAATCTTTGAGGTCATTGTTTCCATAGGAAAGGCACTTTAAAGTAGTTTGTAAATTGTATCTTCTTTCTGCTCGCGGGGATAGACATTGTTCCAGCACCCGAAATAATTGTATTCTTAAAACATAGTTTAGAAAATGAAAAACTGTATGTCATTGTAAAAATGGACACTTTTTTTTTCCTACTTTATGATTAATAATGTACATAGAGACATATTTGAGAATTTACAATACAAAGGCACTTTCTTAGCGTTTATCCTTTAGCTGACATACTGTAGCTACTAAATCATTTTCTTCTCATAATGCAGACTAGAAGATATTATCACCGTCAGTTTATACTTAGGCACTAAGAGAGTAATTTCTCTAACCTGCCAACTCCAAAATCTGAATCTCAAGTTTGAGTTCAGAACCTGTGCTCCTCAGTGCTTCCACTACTGTACTATCTTAAACAGATATTGTGCTTTAGAATTAGAAAGGAATATTTTACGTGAATGACCTGTCTTAATCCTTAACACAGTATATAGAAGTAAATAGAATTTTCAGTGTATTTTACAGGTGGAACAACTGAGGCTCAGAGAAGAAAGTGTTTCAGTACCAAATGTGAGACTGAGCTAGGTCCAGAAGTGTTTGGTTTTATTTACTAATGTACTATTTGTGGCCTTAGGGCTGAGGTAGAGCTGGGCCAAAGTCTGTCTCTAAATTCACCATTTTCCAGATCCCTCTGATGTTTCCAGGGTTTTTTGAATTGTTTTAGAAACCCAGTGACCCAGCCACCCACAGGTCTTATTTTTTATATCTTACTTGTAGTCAGATTAATAGAAATTGATCATGTGTTCAGTTGTTTAGTTCAACTGTTAATTGTTATGCTTTAAGAAGCACGTTAACATTTCTCTATTTCATAAGGTTTGTAAGACTGACTTCATTTCAAGATAGTATCTTCTCCTACTCTTGGCTAGTCTTAGACGATTTTCTAATAGGAAAAGTAATCTTGAGGTCAATCCCTTATATGATGGCGTGTTGACATTTGAAAATGTCAAACAGACACAAATATTTTAAAAATGTAGTATCAACACATATTACATAAGAAGTATGGCTGAAACTACTTGGACCAAGCTCCTAGTGTCATGGGAAGGGTGGTTCACTGGAGTTTTACCTTTTTTAATGTTTTTAGAGCCCTTGTTTATCCATTCATGCTAATGACTGTGTCTTCACAGTAGTGTGTATTCCACAGGTAGTGCTGCGGCCCTTCCCTTTGGGAGTGTTGGATCTGGACCCTTAATTACGGATCACAGTGGAGCTTCCAGGGAGTGAATGTCAATGTGAGCTAGAGGGCGTATTGTTTATGTCACATATGCTTCAGTGAGTAAATTAGTGAATAGTTCTGAAATTCAGAAGATGATTTACAGAATATGTTGGTTAACTAAATTTAGATCTCAGTGTAACTGTGGTTATTGGACAACATCCTCCAATCTCATGGACTACAGAAGGTAGCTTTCTTTTAGACCATTCAGTATTAAATAATATTCTCACCCAATCTCACTAAACAACAGGCAGATTGAACTGTAAAGCACACTTGACAAATGACCACATTTTTCTCTCTTCCTGTAGTTTTTTTTTTTCATTTGCTTCTGTGTCCTGTGTTTCTTCCCAAGCAGTTTTATGTAAATGAGCCAATTAATGGTAGATAATACAGCCTTCCTACCTCGTGGTGTTTATAACAGCAAGGGCAACACCGTAAGTCACGTACCTATTCAGAGGATTCTATAGGCCACTGCAAGGGTCTGATTAGCTTGACTGTGGAAGACAATCGCAGAGGCATCTGCTCGGTTAATTTTGAGAGAAAATTTACCAGATGGAGGCTGAAGATTTAAGTGATTAGAAGGTAGTAGATTGGAATACAAATTGGATTAAAAGAAATTAGATTGATATAAATCGAATTGAGTCACAACAGTTTGTGTTGTTCGTACCAAGGGCCAGTGGATTATGGGAGAAGCAGATGCTCCAATGAGATAGGAATTAATGTGGCTTTGACAGTCCATCTGCGACGGTCTGGATATCGAGTACATCCCTAATCTCTCTCTCCATTTATCAATGCCATAATGTTAATTAGTACTTCATTCATTAAGTTACTTACAGGAGAAAAAAATCTCACTCCATCCCCTCTCTGCTTGAGAGTTTGTTATTTTGCCAAGAATAGGAAAGTTCTTTTTGGCCCAGCTGGCTATGGTAGACTGCAAGGTGTACCTGTGTTCTGCCTTCATGCTCTGATCACTATTTGCCTAAGTGCAGCAAAGTGGAAATATTTGCTCATGAGTTTTCCTCATAAAGAGTCAGTTTGAGTCATGAGTTAAGGCTTATACTTAGGCAAACAGAGTTCCACTAAAAAGAGGCATATTAATTTGATAAATGTGTGTGTGTGTGTCTGTGTCTCATATGTACATATATAGCATTCTGGTTTTTATAAGGTGTTTGCTGGAGTTTTGTTTAATGGAATCAATACTTGATATTAATGTTGAGTGTCAGCTTCCTCCTTAAAGGGAAGAATGAGACAAATATTATGCCCATAAATATGTACTCACATTGGTTTTGTGTGTGTGTGTGTGTGTGTTTGTGTGTGTGAGATAGCTTTGTGATAAGTTTGATTAGTTGTGGGAAATTGCAGGTTACTAACACTATCATGTTTTGGTACACCTTACTTGTCTCAGCTTGTGTTTGTACTGGTAATATAATCTTTTAAAATCTAAGGGAGATTGACATGAAGCTTCATTGTTACACCTTTGGACATACCGGTGAAATTCAGCATAAGGCAGTTGTGTTTTGGATGGCATCCAAGGGGAGTGAACCCTTGGAGATGCAAAGGTGCTCTCACCTCTAAAGCAGCCTGAGGGTGTGTAGCCTCTAAGGATGGTGGAGCAGAAATGCCCCAATGTATTAATATTAATCAGTCAAATACAACTTCTGGAGACCAAAGCGATGAGACAGGCAAAAATGGAATGCTGAATCCTGTGATGCCAGAAGCGTAGCATTAAAGGTTGTGCCAAGTCATTCAGAAATAATTGTGGTATACACGAACATGGGCTGCCTGCCAGTGTGCAAGCAGGAAGAATTTCTATTTTTGATAAGTGAAGAAAAGCAATGGTTTGTGCAAAAGCATTGTAAAATTTTTGCAAAAGCATTGTAAAATTTTTGGTTCATCATAGACAGTTGTTTGGGAAATGAACATTGCAGGCAATTTGTTAATATACGGATGTGTCTGTATCTATATCTGTATCCATTCCTCACCCAGCCTGACTAGAACTTTCCCAGCATGCTGTACTTCTTAGGTGATTTTTATAATTATTGCTTCCACTCTTAAAATTGGCTAAAGAAGTCTCTGATGCTTTTAGAGTCTTTATTTCTTTACTCTGGAAATAACCTGCCCTTGAAGAACCAGAACTGAACCTGAGGTCAGTCTAAATCCCATATCCCACACACATCTGCTTGGGCCCCTATTTAAACAGTTTATGAGGCCCATATTTCTAATTGTATGTGGATATAAGTTGATCATCGAGAAAGAGGGTATCAAGCTAGATCCCAGCCAGATTTAGAAAATGAGTGGGAAAATACATTAAGTCTATGAAGTATAAAGAGTCAAGCAGAATTATCGAGAGTGATAAAGACCAGTCACTAAAATTTGCTGTTTGGTATTGTGATATTAAATAACACCAAAAAAAAAATTAGCATCCGGAGGTCAGACATGCATTTCTGTTTTGACACTTCAGTGCTCCATCTAATTGTCATCTGTCTAATTGGTGCCAGTTGTCTTCGTTAAGAAGCATCAGTACATCAAGGTGGTGCTTATTGAGCCTGTCAAAGTCAAACACTGCTCTTATTCATGTCTTTGTTTCCACGACTGATCATCCGTTGTTTAGGAGGACATTTTTGAGCCCCATTGAGGATAATTAAAGTAATGGCTTGGTTGTAAACTAATAACAACAGAGCTACAACCTCCTCATTTGCTGATCCTTGATACATTTTAGACATTTGCTGGTTTTCTTTTCCTCTGTGAAATATGTTTCAGTGTTTTTGTGCATTTGAGTTCAAATTCCACATAGTAGACTAGGCTCATGAATATTTGGCAACTCAGTTGATGTGACTATATTTTTAATTATTTTTTGTTCTAATGATCTCATAAAGAATATTTGAGGTCAAAATTAAAGACCCTAGTTAATAAGTAATATTTTATTTTTTACTTAAAAGTATCCTTAAGTTGATGGAAAAATAATCAGCCAGATTATACCGAGGCCCCTATTATTACTTCAGAATTCATATTTGAGGCATTTGACCGATGGGCTTGTTATCCACGTGGGTATTTTAGATAAATATATGAGGCTCCAGCTACTGCAGTGAAGCAGAGATTCTACATTTTATTTATTTATTGATTGATTGTAGTCAATGTATTTTTTTATTTAAAAAAATATGTGCTGAACTCAGAAAATGAGAAACACAGCCAAGTTTTAATATAGTAAGTGATGTTTTGGCATTGTTTACTATAAATCAATGTCACAAAGGCCTCCTGGCTCCATGAGTGAGTGCTTTCCAAGTAAAGGCTGAGCCTTGGCATGGTTGGTTCAGAGTTTTGTGCATGGTCTTAAGAGTCACAAGGCAATTTGCTTAATCCTAGCTGTGTAAACGGGATTTAGAAAGTTCCAATTTGTTACTCAGCTGGCTGAATAAATTGATTTCTACTGCTCAGGAGAGGAGGAAGAGTGTAGAGTATCCCATGAAGATTTGAGATTTGCCTAATAGACAGTACTTCTTCATTTGTTTAAAGTACAGCTATTCCTAGATGTTCTAAATTAATTTTCCAGAAATGTTGAGAGGGAGGGTGGGAAGAGAGGGAGGGAAGAGGGGAAGGAGAAGTAGAGAGGGAGGAAAGAGAGAGAAAAAGGAAGAAAGAAAGAAAGAAAGAAAGAAAGAAAGAAAGAAAGAAAGAAAGAAAGTACGAGAGCGAGAGCAAGCCAGGAGGCTTTTTTGAAATATGATCATGTGAAACGGAATCTCATGAGAGTGGTGACAGTGACTTGGAGAGGCAGAAGGAACTTTGAGAGTCCACCTAAACTGATAGGAAAGATTTGAGGAATTAAATACCTAAGAACTGGGATTTGAATATTAATGATTTAAATGAAGATGGAGGTTCACAAATTCAAGCTCAGCTTGGACAATACAGCTTCACAAGACTGTCTCAAATTATAAAATTTGAGAAATGAGGCAGCGATGCAACTCATTGTGAAAACTTGGAGTTCAACTCTCAAAACAAAAATAAATAAATAAAAAGACAGGAAAGAAAATGAGAGCAAGGGCAACGGAAGTAAGGGTGATGGGTATGAAGTCTAGAAGAGAAGGATGTGGTGTGGGACAAGGAATCCAGGATTTAAAGTGAGAACTGAGCACTCAGGCCGGGCATCTGAATAAAGCCTAGAGCTTTCCTTAGCTGGGGACGCTAACCACAGAGATGTCACCTGGCACGAAGAGAGGGGTTGGCTCCTCTTGGGGAAACACAGGAGAAAGAGTAGAGGTTTAAGGTGCACACAACTTGGGAGTCATAAACTATTGATTCAGATACTGTTAGATTCACATCAGACTTTTATTTCAATAGTTTACATGTAATTCAATGACCTTTTATTTGCTTTTTGTCCCATTTCTGATAGAAATTCATAAAATAGTACAGTAACTACAGCATTGGTAGTGAACCTACGGTATGCGTGCTGCATCATGCAGTTTGCGTCTGTATCATTGAAAGTTCTAAAAGGTTTACATCACTGCCTTTTGATTCCTCAAAAAACTAAAAGGAGAAATCCTTCTTGAACCAGCTATTCCTCTTCTAGGTTTTTCCTCAAAAGAGGTAAAGATATCATATTATAAAGATACCCGCATACCCATGTTTATAGCAGCACAATTCCTAACAGCTAAATCTTGGAAGCAGTCTAGATATATTGGCCATCAACCAATGGATGGATAAGGAAAACTGGTACTTACATACTGTAGAGTACTACTGTGCCAAAAAGCGAGTTTCCTGGGAAAATGAATGCACCTTGAGACCATAATTTTAAAGGAAATAAACCAGGCACACAAGCTTAAATATTACATGGTTAACTTTTTAAACATTTAAAAAAGTTGTGAACAAATAAAATTTCATGACAAGTGAATAACAATAGCTAATATACTGTGAATCATTATATTCAAAATGGTTTGTCAGTATAAGAAATAAACACAAGGATTATCTCTTACAGAGAAGAAACAAACAGATAACAGAGCAAAACTTTCTTTTCAGTGAAGTAGGAGAAACTAGCCATATGAATGAAACACATGAGCATATGTATTAAAATATTTTTGAAAAAATGGAATAGGTAATTCAGGGATATATTTGAACTAAGATGGTTTATACCATAAGAGAAATCAAAAATATAAATACAGTGCAAAATCTTAAAAAAGATAATAAGTGCGTGTATAGATGTTTCTCAAATAGGAAGCAAACCAAGAGCTAGAAGAAGCAGGAAGGAGAGGGGATGGAAGGAGAATTAAGTTATATACAAGGCACCAAGTCCCCACAAGGAATGCAAACATGTAACGTAAACATGTACTGATAAAATTTTTTAAAAGATTTATAAGAAAAGAAACCAACAAAATGTTTCTTTTTTTTTTTTTTACAAAGACTGTCCATATAACATATCATTCTGCCTATCCCTTCAAAAACCACACCAATATTAAAACAAAAATGCATGTACACAGTTATCACTGCTTCTTTGCAATGGAATATCATTTGCTTACAATTTGAATGAACTTTTTTCATTGTCTTCTTGATTTTCAGTTTCTGCTTCTTTATAAATTTCAGCGTATCCTAGCTTAATGTATTGAATGCTTGACTATAAAACCAGGCTGCTACATTTTAAAAACATGATCCTATTCTGAACTATCATTGTCTTTCTCAATCACTACTGTTCTCTACATTTTTATTTTCTTGCCTGTCAGCATTTTCTTTCCATTCAGCATAATCCAGAAAAATTCTGTATGTTCCACTTCTTTTACTTTGTGACAAGAAAGCATTGAATTTTAAGAGTGGCTGGATGGAGGTTAATTCCATGTCCACAGGGTAACAATCTGGGAAAACCTAGGATGATCGGTTTCATTTGATCTCGTGTCTGATAAGGCTTCAAAGTAAATGGACTGAGTGGAAAATAACATTTTTCATAAGTTTTCTAGAAGCTGCAGATTTTTTTTGAGAGACCCCAGGAATTGCATCTCATGTATTTCAGTGAAAATTCAAGCAGAAAAAGATCATTGTAAAACATTGACAGCATTCTCATTTACTGCTTTCCTCCATTCAGCAGAAAAATAAGCTCTTTTTTCTCTAAGCACATAGACTGTTTTAACTGAAAACTATAACTCAGTATTTCTGTTGCAGCAGTGATGTTATCTAATGGTCACTTTTTCTGAAACAGAAGACATCTCTTAAAAGGAAATTTAAACTTTTATTAAATCACTCACTTTTAAAAGTCATTAACAGGTATCATTAATAGACAAAAATAAAGAGAAAGTGTATCCCCTGAAGAAAAGTTTCCTGACCATTAAGGTAAATGTATCCTGATGATTAAAGTAATTGAAATTCCTTATCTGCCAAAGTAACTATAATTTGCAGTCTAAATATAGCCATCAATCTACATAAGTTTGGTAGAGGTGTTTCATGAAAATGATTATGATTTGCCAAATAAAACTGGAGAAAGTATTTTTTTCTCAAAGCGATGAACTCAAATTTATACCTCATTTTTTTTAGTGTATAAAGTAGGGGTGAAATTCAAACTTAACGTATTTTTACAGGATCCTAAACTTTGACTAGATATTATTTGATTTTTAGTTTTTTAAGCATAACTGTACTTTAATCTATTTATTGCATCAAAAATCTTTACTAAGGTGCATTTTGTAGAGTAAACACCTTACCTAGACTTTTGAATGAAGTAAAAGTGAATTTAGGTGTATGTCTGCAAAGACCTCTGCAGAAATATGATGCTGTCATCCATGTGCTGAAGACCTCTGCTGAAATATGATGCTGTCATCATGACAGTCCAGGACAAAGCAATAAGCATGTGGTTATAACCCTTTTTTACTCCAAAGGTACAAACTTGAACAAAGAATTGTGAGAATATAAAGAAAACAAAATCTAATAAACTTGTTCTACCACCCATGTGTAAAGTTTTCTTTTCATCTTTTGGATCACTGTATTCATTTTTGATGAAGACATTTTACTGAAAATGAAGATCTTTTTCATCGAGTCTCATTTTAAATATATATAATATTATAAAATTTCTATTTTTGAGATTTCAAAGAAAATTAATATTGTTTTCACAGGGAGAGAATAATTTTATTTTGTCTATCCCTTGAAATACTGGTGAGGCTTAATTTTGGATAGAATATTGGAACAGAATATTTCTGTTCTTGTCATGTAGTTTAACATAAGCCATATTAATGTGCTCTCCAAAAATATTGCTTGATAGCTCTTGCCCATCTCTAAACTTCTAATGTAAAGTTTACCAAACATAGATGCTTTCTGTTTGTTAATCACACAGTGGTTTTAAGATTTTCATAAGGAAAAGATATCAAAGCAGGCATACCCCATTTCTATAAAATGGTTTAGACTGATGCAAGAAGTTATTAAGAATTTATATTTTTTAAAATTCTAATGAATATAACTTATAATTTCTACAACATGGCTAGACATTAATGCCTGGTGCTAAGGTCCTACATACTTGATTTGTCATGAGCTGCAAGAGTATTTCCTTAGCTACTGCAAGGCCTTTTAATCAAAAGTTACCCCCCATAGTTCTATTGAGAGAATGACAAGTTTGATTATTTTTAATTCTTGTATTTATGTAACGTATTGAGTACCCTAATATTTTTATCTTTTGATCTTAATGCAGTATATGGTAAGGTTAAAGTAGATAGCAATGGGAAACACAGGCCCTTCAGGAAGTCAAAACCTAAGGTATGCCACTCAGAATGACCTTCAGCCTGGTAAACAGGAGCAGTCAGTGACAGGGAATCTGAGGAAGACACATGGCAGCTACATTCTGAATGATCTACCTATGTTATAAAAAGAAGAAAATCTTATAGATTGGTGACTTACTGTCCTTTAAAGTCACAGTGATAAAAGTTACACTTAACGAAATTACTATATGTTGTGATAATGCAAATAAAAGTAGTGAACATTAACCTAGTGCTTAGTTTGTACTTAACACATGGAAAACATCATTTATCTACCTGGTGATGTTATTGATTTAGTAGTCTGTCTAGCAGTTGAATAAGAGAAATTTCACATCGCAGTTCTCCCTCCTACCTATGGACAATTTACAGTAAGGCTAAAGATATGCTTTATGAGTTTCACACACACACACACACACACACCACACACACAATGTTGCATCCAATTGCTGACTTAGTATACCTTACTTCCATTCCATAAAAAGCAATCGAAGGTTTTTAGTCATATTTAAGAAGATACTGGAGTAATGCAACTAGCCCAACTTTCACACATTAGGCCAACTTCTTTAATAGTAGAATGCTGGCTGGGAGGGAACAAGCTTAAAATCAGTCTCCAAGAACATCTATTGGATGAGTGGAAGCTATGCATTTGACTCGTACAGCTATACTTTTTTTGGTTAAAGATTTAGTGATCTTTTTCTTCTAAGGAACTGTCTGGACTGTGCTAATATTTTTAATGCTGAATTTAAAAATCCTTAACATATAATACAGTAAGAGAAGGTCGCCTGTATTTTTAACTAGCATCACTGAGTCTCAATTTGACTTTATAGTGAAACATTTTACTTTCAAGAAAGATATGTTAAGAGTTCCTTCCAGTAAAATCTACTTAAAGATAAATATTTAACAAAGGTCATCATGCAGGTGTTAAAATGTTAGTAGTCCTAGGAATGGTGTTTTCCAGTCATTGCAGTTAAGATTAATGTGATTGATACAGAATTTTCATAATTCCTTGCTTAGGAAATAAAACTGAGAGTTAAAATGTTATCAGTACATTAGGAATTTGTTTAACTGGCATGCCATTTCTTAGAGTCCTGTTCACAGTTTTCGTAAAATTATATCAAAGGTTTTTACAAGCTTAAGAATTATTTAAAATTTTAATGAACTTCATAGTCATTTCATTGCTCCATAGTTTGTCGAATGCAGTTATAAACCATATCAAAATATGATAGATAAGGTGATAAGAAGCTAAATTTCAAAGTTATCTTTTCTGGAACAGGGATTATTTTTATTATTGGAAGGCAAATCTATATAACCCATGAAAACCTCTAATTTGGTGGCAAATCACACTTTAAAACAGTGCCTTCATCCATGTAAAATGTAGTGAATTGATTTGATATAGCATTGGATGAATGTCCAGGTTAATACATCACCTCCTCACTGAATTATTGGAAAATGAATTTATAAAGTAGAAAATGAGTTTATTGTTTCTCAGGAGGACTATCACCCCTAAAATTTTCCTGGAAACCTCTCAGAATCCTGATTAAAAACTTCCTTCAGAGTTATAGAGACATTCCTTTGTGTCCACCCTTGAATTCCATTGCCTCTATCTACTGACGGTAACGTGCACACAGCAGTTCTGCATCTTTCCCAGATGCTGGTACTCTGTTTGCCATGGTGACCAGCTGCTCAGGCAGGGACAGTGGCTCAGGGCCTTGGATGTGGGCAGCCAGAAAATATAATGCTCTAAAGTGCCTTTAAACCTAATCCAATAAAGGTACTATGTAGCAGGGGGTAATGGAGATGAAAACAGGGACAAGTGTTCAGTTTCTAAATTTTGAGTAATTTCTGTGAATAGTAGATAAGGATTCAAGTAGTTTTGAAATTCAGAGAAAAAGTTTTATGAATCTACGTTAGACTTTCTTTTGAAACAGCAATCCATTCCCCATGAAAGGAAGGAAATTTGAAGATCTTTAGTAAAGTTTTTAAAGATAATTAATTAAATATTTACTTTTAAGATAACTGTCAATATATTGCCAGTTGGTCTTTGGTTGACATGATTTGTAGAATCATGCAATTTGTTACCATTAAATTCCATGGGAATTTGATTCTATATTCCAATTGTTACCTAAAGATGCAATTTTTCTAAAAATCTATTGGATCTTTGTTTGTGTTTGGAAGATTCTTGCAGAAGACATGTTTCTGATATGCATATTATTAGGGAGATGTGTTTTGTTTTGGCGACCGGGTGTCACTATGTTACACAGTGTGACCTCCAGCTCCCGGGCTGAAGGGATCCATGCTTATCAGCTTTCCCAGGAGCTGTAATACAGGCATGTGCCACGTTGTGCTTACAGACTCAGAGAGCAGCCATAAGCCCTGAAAAAGCCAGCATTTCCCATCTATGCTTTTCATTAAAAGTGTGAACATTAATTTAAAGTGTATATCTTTAAAACTTTGGTTTGTGTTCATAAATTTAAATTGCTGATCTTTATTCTCTTTTATATCTGTCCATTAAGATATTATTGATGTGGCAGTCACAAAATGAGAGATCAAGCTACTGGACAGTGGATTTGAAACAGTTTATTATTTCAGTTATTGCAGATTTGAGGTGAAGAAAGGATGCCATAAAGTAGGTTAGGCAGCTAGTTAAGGTCATAGTAATAATCATACAGTAGTCATCAATTAGCATTAAATCAACAACAACAACAAAAAACCAAGCCAGACAAAAAACAGAGACTACTAAAACTTAGTACTTGTAAATTTCTATTTTAGAATTCAAAAATATAGGTAAGAAGAAGAGGTAATAAATGGGGAAACACCATTCAGAAATATAACTTGAGTTAATAGCACATTCAGATTTTTGCTCTCAGTAAAATAAAAATGCATTTCTTCACTTATACATAGACTAATAGTTGACAGAAGTTTCTAACTGCTTAATGAAAACTGAAATTTGGTTCCAGAAAATTCTGTGTTCCAAAGGAATAATGAAGCAAGGGCATTTTACTTGAAAATACTTGAAGCAAAACCCACAAGTATTCTTGTAGGTACTTTATCCTTCCTCCCTCCCTTCCTGCCTCCCTCCCTCCCTCCCTTCCTCTCTCCCTCCCTTCTCTCTCTCTCTCTCTCTCTCTCTTCCTCTCTTCCTTTCTTAAGGTGATTAATTATATTTGTGAAAATAATAATTCCATTTATCTTGGGGAATTGGTATATATATATATATATATATATATATATATATATATCTCACATATTGATCCTTTTCATTTACCTTTTTGCTCCTTCTCCTACCCATCTCCCTCTGTAACCAGATTCCCTATCTGTCTCTGCAGAATCTGTTCCCTCATTACTACCATTTCTTTTTCATTTTGATTCTTAAATTATTTTATTTTGGGTTTCTTTTATTAGAGAAAACCCATGATATTTAGTCTTTTGTACATTATTTCATTTAGCATTATAGTCTTAAAAGCCATTCATTTTCCTAAAAATGACTCAAATTTATCATCCTTCATGGTGGAGTAGTACCCATTGTGGATAGAATACACTTTCTCTATCCATTCTGTTAATGGACATATAAGTCACTTTGATAATTTAGTTATTGTGAATTGTACTGCTGTAAACGTAGATATGCACGTATCACTACAATATAATGAGTTTTAACACTTTTGGGAAGGTACCAGAAGATATATGCCTTAATCAAATAGAAAGCTAGTATAGCCATTATGGAAATTAGTGTAGAAACTTCTCAGAACACTGTAAATTCTGTTTTTGCTTATTAACCAAATAATTGAGTACTCTGTCTTAATAATACAAGCAGAATAGCTAGTAACTTGGTAGTCCTTGATAATTTTAAAGGCTCAAACCTTTCTCTTTGAAAATTTAGTCAAATATATGCCACCCACTGACCTGCTGCCACCAGCACCACACTCCCCCAACTAGCAGTCTCACTTTTCACACAGTTACAAAGAATTCATGGACTGCATATGCCATATCCACTGGTTCCATCAAAGGGACCATACTGTAGCTGCATAATGTCTGAATTTAAGAGAATTCCGAATTTATTCATATACTTTTAGTAACATGTTAAAAATTTAAATTGCAGATTTATTTATTTATGTATGTGTATATCTGTCTTTCTGATTTATTTCCCTCTTTCTCATGACACCCTCAACTTTAGTTGATGCTCGAATTAGCTGCTGCAGCCCTAATACTTGCATTAGAATTTGAAGTTATAAATACAAAAAATAATCTCCTGATGTTCAAAGTGATCAAAAATTATTCACACTTTGTATTAAAACATTTTCAATAATTCTATTTATTATTGCTTTTTTAAAATGGCTTTACTGAAATACAATTCATACGCTATAAAATTTACCCATTTAAAATACAGTATGATGGTCTTATTATATTCAGAGTTGTGCAACCATTACCATACTCAATTTTAGCATATGTTAATCACCCTCTAAAGATGCACATCTCCCATTAGCAGTAAATTCTTAGTTTCCCATTACCTCTAATTCATTACTTGTATCTTGGGTAGCTACTAATATTTCTTTATCTATGGATTCTCCTATTCTGAACATTTCAGCTGAAGAAATCATAGAATATATGATCTTTGGCAACTAACTTCTTTCACTCATGACTTCAAGGCTCACCCATAGTATATGTGTATCAGGACTATTTATTTATTTATTTTTATTTTGAAGGTAGTAAAATACAAAAAAACAAGATAGAACAAAGTCATTAAAGACAATACAGTGAAACTGGTACAGAACTTCAATACAGTGAAATTGGTACAGAACTTCAGAGCAGGTTACTAGGATAACAGTAATAGGTACCATAATATATCTCATTATCTTCACAATAGTTGTCCATTCAATCAAGTATAGCAAAATCAAACCCAAAACAGAACATTATAGAAGACAGAAGTAAATCCCCCATATTTGCTATATTGCATACGGTCATCCTCCCAAGAGATGCTCAGACCTCTGGCCCCAGGTCAGCATAATTAACCCAACAATACAAGCATTTATTTGCTTTATGTGCATTAGTTGCTATCAACTCTGACTGACCTTGAAACTATCCAGTTGCTAACGGGGTGGGGACATATGGGACGCTTGATTCTCAGCCCACCCATTGGTAGGCTCAGGGGAGACACTGACTGACTTATTTTCTCCCTGGTGCGTCTACTGCTTGCTCATGCTGCCGCTGCTTACCAGGAAGGAGGGTGGGTTGCTTTCTTGCTCAGCCCTCCAAGTTCCAACCTGGCTGGATCTCAGGAGATGCTCACTGCTTCTCTTCCTGGCATGCCCCCAAGACCATTCATTTTTATTAGAATAGTAGTCCTTTCACACATTTTATTTATTCATTCATGATATACATTTTAATTCATTCATCACCATTCATTGAGTTGATAAGTAGAATGTTTCTGCTTTCAGGTATTATGAAAAAAATACTGGTATGAATATATAAGTTTTATGAAGATATATGATTTTCTTTTTTTCTGGGCATATAGTTAGCAGTTGAATTATTAGGTCACATTGTAACTGTGTGTTTGACATTTTGGGGAACTATAGATTGTTTCCCAAAGTGGCTATGCTGTTTTACATTCTTGCCAGCATTGTGTGAGTCTTTCAATATTTTTGCATTCCTCATGTTATTTTACCTTATTTTTAAAAATGTAGACATCAAAATGTCTACCAAGTATGTCTCATTGTGATTTTGATTTATATTTCCATAGCAAATAATGATGTTGGATATCTTTTCATGTGCTGACTAGCTATTTGCCTAATGTTTTGTCTATTTATTGCTGTCATTTATTCATTTTAATATTTTTATTTAGTTATGAATTCTTATATATTTTAGATGCCTGTATTAGTTGAGTGATTGGCAAATTTTCTTGCTGATTCTATAAATTGTCTTACTTGTTTGTTTATTTATTTAGTGTGTTCTTCTAAGCACAAACATTTTAAAATTTGATGAAGTCCAGTGATTATTTTTCTTTTTAGCGTCATATCCAAAGTTATTTTTCCAACCTCAAAATTTGCTGAAATTTTATGGAAATTTGCTTCTCCAATTTATTTTAATTGATAGCTTTTACTCCTATGGTTAGATTGCAATTCTTCTTTTAAAGATTTTGTAATAGTTGTAGGTAATTTGACTATAAGTATAGTGTATCCTGATATGACGATATTAAAATCTATAACATAGATATATGTGTAATTAAGATAAATAACTAAAAGTTTCAATGTTCATTTATATGTCACATTTTAAATCTTATCACTAAATGGTTTAAATATTTTTTACCCTTTTTTTAAGAATCCATTATTTTAGATTTTATTAGTATATTTCATATCTTGTTCAGGGCTTATCCAGGACTACTAACTTGTAAGTTAGGGGGCTATTTCATATAAAAATAGTACCTTAAGGATGTGAAGACTAGACTTAATAATACTGCAATATTTTCAGTGGTGAGAATGTAGATGTTCTATATAGAAGACACGAGGAAGACAAGAAACATATCTAAGCAAAGTGATTGTAACCTTCTATGCTTTCAGTTAAATGAAGAATAATATAAAACTATTAATGTGCTTTTACAGTTAGATGCTATAGCCTTGTATCCTGACCTTTACATTTATGACTGCATAACAAATTTGCAAATTACATTTAACCATCCTTATTTAAACACTTTGAAAAATAATTGTTACCTTTTTTGATTCTTCAAATTTTTAATTTGTGTAGAAGACTGGCTACATAAGGTGTATCATTTAGCATTGTAGTGCACATAGCCATATGCCTTGGTACACTTTAGTTCTATTTTACAGTTCTTTCCTGTGTGCTGCAAATTATTCTTTTGCTATAGGTACCCAACACTTGTAATACAAATGTTCTGTTTTTGGACCTCATGGATAAAAATGGCAGTCAGCATCCTTTATGAGTTAATTATTTCAGAAAAGAAAAAGTTTGCTCATGACCAAATTAAATTCCCTTTATTAAATTATGTATTTTTCATAAATATTGAAAGTGAACTAGAATTACAGTGAAGAGTAAATTTTTCTTATGATTATTAAGCAGAAATGTGCTAATTTTGGGTTATTGGATGGAAAATTATAAGAGGAAACTTAAGGAGTCCTTATATACATCATCATGTCAGTAGACATGCTTATCACTTTTAGACTCTTTTTTTATTAATTTGTAGGAGATGATAGGATGTTTCTACAAATAATGATTACTTATGCCTTGTAAATCAAAAGTATCCAAAACAGCACAACAGAGTTGATCTTAAAATGCCAACAAGGCCCTCTGTCTTTATTTCACATTATTTGTGCAACCACAAGGAATTTATTGGTACTATATTAATATATCCTCTGTTGCTGTAACAAAATATCTGATGCTTAGTACTTTATGAAATGAGAGGTACTGTCTGAAACAAAGGATTTATTTAGTTTACAGTTTTGAAAGTCAAGAACATGACACTAGAATCTTCTGGCCCTGGTGAGAGTCTTTTGTCACAATATGGTAGATGGCATCATGGTGAGAGCACATGTAAGAAGAAATCACAGGGCAAGTCATGAAACAAGAGATGTTAAAAGACCATTCACTTCATTTCAAATCTTTCTTGTTAGAAATTACTTATTCTACAAGAACAGTAATAACCACTCCCAATGGTTACACCCACAATGACCTAGCCTCCTCAAATACCTACAATCTGTCAATACTGCCACACTGGGGACCAAGCTTTTATCACTTGGAGGCTTGAAGAACAAAACTGATTTATTTCACTTAATATTCTTGTCTCAATGTGCTTCCATTTTCCTACCCATAGTTGGAGTTATATCATTCCTGAAAGAGTTAAAAGCAATACTTACGTTAAATGCCTTTGCTCTCCAACTCCAAGACTACATTTTAAACACATCAACTTCTTCCCTGAGTGTGAAATCCAATCCACGTGTATTTTCTCATTTCCCTTTCCCTTTCATGATATTCCTTTAATCTGAATGTTTGCTCCTTCAATTGGGGTATTTTTATCTTTACTGATCAATTGCAATGCCACCATCTGGGAAGAGGTCTTTTAGTATTTTCCAGTTAGGGTTGACATTTGTTCTCTTTCCCTGTAGTGCATTTCTTGTAATACTACATAGCCCTTGCTTCATTTTAACAAAAGGATTTATACTTGAGTTCCTTAGTCAAAGATACCTGAGTTTAAATGCTACTTCTGATTATTTAATATACATTCCTGGGAAATTGATAGTATTTCTAAGTGTTTGCCATATCTGTTAAATGAAGATAACATTGTCCATAATTTGTAAGTGTCTGTGGTGTTAAACTCTGACCAACAGCACCAGCACAGTGAATGAATGGTATGTGTGTCTTCCAAGTACCTGCCTCCTTGGCTTTCTTTCTTTTTTATTTTTTTTTCCACTTGGTTTTCTTTCTGAACAAATAAACATTTTGAAGACACTTAGTCTTGTTCATTTTAGTCCTTATTTTAAAATGTTATTCTCTTTGAAAATATGTGGCCCTGTCTGCTTATTATGGTTTATGGCACATTATAGAGCTCACCCATTAGTATTGACATAATATTGCCTTATCCTACAAAAAGAGTTGATAAAACTTGACGAGTTGCACAGAAAAATAAAAGAGGGAAATAACAAATACAATAGCTTTCAGTTAATTCAATGAAATTACTGAAAAAGTTAATGCCATAATCATGAAATCTAAGTGAAACAAACTATAGAGAAGGAAACGCTAAAACTCATCTTCTGTCATGTTTCGCAGGATCTCGTCTTCGCCAGGAAGACTTTCCCCCACGGATTGTGGAGCACCCTTCGGATGTCATTGTCTCTAAGGGAGAGCCCACCACCCTGAACTGCAAGGCGGAGGGCCGACCCACGCCCACCATTGAATGGTACAAGGATGGAGAGCGGGTGGAGACTGACAAGGATGATCCCCGCTCCCACAGGATGCTTCTGCCCAGCGGATCCTTATTCTTCCTGCGCATTGTGCATGGGCGCAGAAGCAAACCTGATGAAGGCAGCTACGTTTGCGTTGCAAGGAACTATCTTGGTGAAGCAGTGAGTCGAAATGCTTCTCTGGAAGTGGCATGTAAGTGAACAAAGGAATTTCATGTGTGCACTTTTATTTCTTTTTAGTACATTTTGGATTTTCTTTCATACATATTAATACTTTAAAAATAAAACAGCACACTGTTTAATTTTACTTTGGTTTTTCCAAGGAAATCTGATTAAAATAATAGTCTAGGTGCTGCAACTAATGTGTTTATTTAAAATCAATATAGGGATTATGTTATACTGAAGCAAGGCAGTAATAAAGGATGGGGATAATATTTAAAATTTGAAGTATTAGTGAGCAATAACTCAAGTATTAAAGTTATTATGTTAAAATGATATGTTTACATGCAACATGGCATCAAATACAAGGTATAAGTTCTATATATGTCACATATACTGTATTCATAAAGCTATAAAAATATGACAGGTATTATATAATACAATTTCTATATAAATATAACTATAAAATTGCATATTATATAATTTATATGTGACTTCTAAATATTTTATAAATTTTCAGAAGCACATATGTTTTTATCTCTAGATTATCTTAACTCTTTTAGTTCCAGACTGAATTCAGGAATCATTATTCTAGTATGGAAAGGGAAGAACACCAACAAGGCAGCAATTATAATTTAGCTTTTGTATTCAAATTCATCATTCTGTAGGGACAAACTGTCCACATATGAGAGTATCTCTCATTTCTATTTAATTTTGATCAATAGCATTAGCTAAGGATTTGCCCTGCTGTTGGTGTTTTTGGTGATTTCCTTGATTTTGTTTGTTGTATGTGTATATTTATCATGTGCACCAAATAGCAATGCTAAATCAAATTAGCAATGCTTTGCATTTATTTAGCACATTGCATTGGTCCATTGACTTTGTAATTGTTTTACAAAACAAATTAATAATACATGATAGATTACTTTGGCTTACAGGTAAGGATTTGGAGTTGTAATTTAATCAGTGGTGTATAATTCTGATTATTTGTCTTGAGGAAATCTCTTATGTACAGTGAGTTGTGAATAAGAAGGCAACAGCTGCAACTAAGAAAAGTTTGTACCTTTAAACTTTCTGATCATAGTGTAGCTTTTCACAGAGAAGTGTAATTGAGAGATTCCAGATGCATAAGGAGCAGGGTACTGGATAACAGCACCTGGTATCTTAACTTTAATAAAACTTGGTACTTTAATCACCTGCTACAAGGTTTGTTACTAGGTTACTCAATATGTATTTGTGCACTGAGATTCTGAAAAATATAGCCTTGTGTTTATATATGAAAATGTTTTGTACCATTTTTAGTCAATTATCCCAGTAAAAGCTGCCATTCATCATCCAATCGTCTGATTGATAGTTTTTCCCAGTAAAACTCTGGAGCCCATGGATGCTTGAAGTATATAGGTCTGATGGTTAAAAAATTCTCAGACCCCAATTTTTTTATGAGAAGAACTTTAAGATATATAAATAGCTGAACCCTGGAGAGCAAAGCTATTTTGTACTGGGGACCAGATCTATCTATCTATCTATCTATCTATCTATCTATCTATCTATCTATCTATCTTTTTTTTTTTTTGTACCAGGGATTGAACTCAGGATCTTTTGCTTGCCAGGCAGGCACTTAAGCCACTGAGCTAAATCCCCAGCTTATTTTTTTTTAAATAAAATGCTACTTCAACAAAAACTGAGATTGTGTTCAATTTATTGATAATTGAAATATACAAACAAAATATGAAGAATGCAAATATTCTAACATTTCCACTGTTAACTTGAAATATTTTATTTCTGAAACTTTGGTAAAACATTATCAAATATTTCCATGGCAAATTCTATTGATTTTCATCCCTTCCTTTTTGTAAATATGACAAATTATTCTCCCATTATAGATAAGAAAGTGGGAGAAAATGGAACCTGTGATGCTAAATAACCAGTATGCAGACAGTAAATTAGTGAGAACCCAGGAGCAGACCACCATGCTCCCATTTTTCTTGGTACTGAGGAATGAACTCACAACCTCACACTTACCAGGAAGGTGCTTGTTCTGCTGAGCTTTATCCCCAGCCAAGACTTCCAATTTTTAATGTTATTAGAAGAAGCACTATATAAAAGCTGGCCTATTTTAAATAAATGAAATTTTATTCTTTTCATCATTTTTTTCATATTTAACATTAAATAATTGCTAATTTTGCTTCCTCAAATTAAAGTTCACTTAAATTGGTCAGTCACTTATACACATTGTTTCTCTGAGTGTTTGCTTTATTAAAATTGCTCCCAACACACATGCATCTTTTACTTTTATCCAGCTAAAGAGTTTACTGTCTTTACTAATTGCATCATTAATAATGAGTCAAAGTGTTTTAGAAGTAAAAAATTAAGCCATGATTCTTTTTCATGTAATGTGACAGTAGCCTTTTTCATTTTCAAATAAATTAGCTTTAAGAAATGTTTGAATTACTTATGATCCAGAGAGGAAAATAAGAAGTCTTCCAAATTGGATTTAGCTAGTGAATAAAATGCTTTCTTCTAATGCCATGTCAACAGTTCATGCCATTTGAGACAGCACAAGATCAAATAATATTCATTTGTATGTAGCTCATCTTTTTCCATTACCTCATCAGTCTTTTCTTTTTTATGTCTTTCATGAAACATATAACTATGGAAATTTAGTGCTAAGCTTTGTGATCTTTTCTTACCTATTAGTCCTGACTTACATATGGTGATCTTGTCTTATGTATTGGAAATGGCTCAAATTATATTTAGGATCTATAAATTATATGACTTTATGGTCGATTTGGGAACATAGAGTGTGATTCTCAGATGTATAGGACTAGTGGAAACAGGAGCATATGGTAAGTTTGGCTTATTATTTGACATACACATGAGATATTAAGGCAGCAAATCTCATTTCTATTAAAAAAAAGTCTCTGGAATTGAGAGGTATCTTTCCCAGTAGAGATGGAGGCTCGAGGAGTAGGAAAAAGCAGAGATGATTTTCCAGGCCAGCAGTTAATGAGCCCTGACATGCTTCCTTGGAGCACCCTAGTGAGCCAAGTAAAGGAATAGCAATGGTAGAGGTTCAGGCTCAGAAGACGTTAGAAGCAGAGGATGTGGGCAATGAATGACAAAAAACCAAATACTTTTAAGAAAGAATAAATGAGTGGCACTGTGTTCATAGGACGTTATTGTCAAACACAAAGTAGCTGTGGGCTTCCACAATGGAGGGAGAGCACAGCAGGCAGGAAAGTGCAGGTGGTGGAGTTGGAGTGGCAGATCATGCCTGTACTTTCATAATGTACCTCTAAATTGGGTGTGCGGAAACTAGAGCAAGTATCACTGCCATCTGGGATCAGATGATTCTCTTTGTGGGACGGGGGTTTTAATCTATATTCTATGTTGTTTGGGAGCCTCTTTGGCCTCTGCACATAAGATACCAGTAGGAGTTCCTTGCAAACCCATTGTATCAATCAAAAATATCTGCTACAGATGTTGTAAAATATCCCTGAAGTACAAGTAGATAAGGACCACTTATTTAGTTGTATCTAGGTTGTCAAGAATGTAACCAAGCTGATATGGTGATGCACTTCTGTAATTCCAGCTCTCAGGAGGCCAAATCAGGATCGTCACAAGTTTGAGACCATCCTTGACTATGTAGTATAACTAATAAACTTGTCAAAACTGTTTATTGTGGAATAATTACTGATTTTTAAAATAATATGTTTGACTCCCTTTGTTTCACTTTGTTTTTTATGGTAATTACAGAAATTTTGGATTTTGCTATAGTATGAAATTTTATTGAGAGCCACTTTTCTTGATTGGTTGCAAGAGAATCATTCATTGTGTGATTTTCAGTAGTTTATTTTCTTTTTGTTTAATATATATTTCAGCTTTATATAATGGCACAGTGCCGTAGAGGACAAGTGATTGCACTGGAGATTTGAGTGACCTCATTATTGCTTTTTCTTTTCTTTTTTTTGGGGGGGTGGAAAAAAGTAGTAGTTGAGAAAGAGCTTTCAAATCAGTCAAACTCAAGAAAGGTCTTTAGGCAAGAAGCGATTTGTAAAGAGTTAGAGAACAGTTGAAGGGGTCATAAGCAAAGGACCTGGCTCTAAAGAAGTTAATGTGTAGTTTTCCAATGGGGCCACCAGGAGCGCAGGGCAGAGCCGGGACAGATAGGCTTTCAGCCCTGGACAAGGGCACTGGGGCCGGGAACACAGGAGCGCAGGGCCCTGTGCACAGCCAGCTGCCTCTAGAGATAGCAGCTGTAGCCCCAGGTGGTAAATATATGACGGCAGCTTGATCTATCGACCAGGAGAAGAGGGGGTTCTGGCCTAAATGAAAATTCATGAAAAATTGATGAAGTCCCCAGATTATTTTTTTCCGTTTTCTTTTCACAGCACTGTGCCAGTGCAGAGAGGAGAGATTAAATGAGGTGCTGAACGCTTTAGTGGCAGGAGGTTGTGGTTCAAAGGTCAGGGGTCATGTAGAAACCAATCTTTTTTTTCTTTCATTACTTCGGAAGCAAAACATGAGAACTTTTCAGATTAGCTGTGATTCACCTTTGCTTTGATAAATAAAACAGCCAAATGTTCAAAAGTTGGCTTTTGAGGAAGTACAAAAGAGGGAAGAGACGTGATTCTAAATTCAGTTGGGAAATAACAAATAGATTAAATTCTGTGGCTGCAGGGTGACTTTTCTTTCTTTAGTCTTTTTGTTTTTCTAGTTTCTTTTCTTCTTCTTCTTTTTTTTTTTTTTTTGTGGTAGCCATGCTGCATGCATCAAGACTTGTGCTGTAAGAAAGTCACTTAGAGAAGGAACAGGTCTTGCATTATTTATAGGTCACAGTTTGCTCCAATAGCAGAGCTACAGACTGCTCTACAAACATAATGATCTTGTTTGCTTTACATTCAAAGTGGAATTGATGTTTTATCTGCATGAGGAAGGAAGGGAGGTTGCAGAAGTAGATAGACTTTATTGTGAGAGTACGCGGGTGGCCTTGAACATAAATACAAGATAGTCTTCATGATAGCTTCAGGTTGGTGGCTATGTTAATCCCCATGTTTTTACTTTATTTTTCAAATGTCAATGAATTTTATCCAGACAAAATATCTTGATTTGTCACAAAGACATCAGATGATTTTAATTGTAAGGAGGGTAAGGCATGAAAAATTTTATTTTTAAATAAAAATTTTATTGAGATATAATTCACATATTCTATCTTTTACTCATTTAAATATATCAATTAATATTTGCTTAGAATATTCAGAAGGTTTTATAATCAACACTATAATGTAATTTAGAACATTGTCATCACTCCCGAAAGAAACTCTTTAGCCATCAATTTCCTTTCTGCCTGATCTCTCCTTCCCCATCACCAAGTAAACAATAGTAGATGTTCTATCCTTATGCATTTGCCTATTTTGGATATTTATTTCACATATGGCTTCATAAAATGTATAGTACTTTGTGACTGACTTCTTTCTCTTGGTGTTAATGCTTTTAAGGATCAGCTTTGTTTTGTGATGAATCAGTATCACATTCTTTTTTATTACTAATATTCCATGGTATTGATATACTACAGATTATTTATTTATTTATCAGTTAGTAGATACTTAGATTGTTCCTACTTGGTTTATAGTGCATAATGCTGCTATAGCTACTTCTTGAACACGTTTTTATATGGACATGTGGTTTCATTTGGATATTCTCCTGGACATATACCAAAGAGTAAAATTAATGTGTCCCATGGAAAGTTTTATAATTTTTGAGCAATTTATATACAGTTTTAAAGCATAGATTACATGATATTTATTAGGACAGTTTAAATGTGTACAAACTGCATCTTGATGTTGGCACAGTCCTAAAAGATCTTTAACATTTGATAAATGTTAATAAATGGTTGCCTTTAGACTTCTTGCGTTGATGTCCATAAATGAAGATTCAAGTAATTAAACATCAAATAATTATATGGAAGCATTGCATATCCATAACATTTCTATTTTTTATCTCAATTAAGTAGGAATTAATTGAAGGAATAAATCCTTGAGTAATTTATTAGACTATTTTGACTGTGCCAATTAAGTTAGATAGTTTTCCTATTTGAATATACATTTTGTTTTTTCTCCTATGTTTATTTGTCCTGAAAATTTTCTGTTTCTTAAGGTGCTGACATTTTCTTTCCTAAGAATTACTGATATTCCTATTCACAAGTTAAAAAAATCTTTTTTTTGGAACTGGGGCTTGAACTTCTATTAATTTTGAGATAGGGTTTGCTAACTTGATCAGACTGGGCTTGACTTGACTTGAAATCCTCCTGCTTCAGCCTCCCAGAATGCTGGGATTATAGATATGCCCACTACATTTTGCTCTCCAGATTATTTTTCCTTCTGTATATTTTAAAGTTTTTCCTTTCAGAAAGTACAGAATAAGAAATTATTGGATGATTATAATTGATGTTGCTTAAGTAATTCCAAGAGTAGATAAGCAGAGAATGCCTGTCACTGTTCCATGTCCTACTTAAAGCAAATCAACATGCAAGCAAATATAGTTCTCTTTAATGCATAAAGAACCATGAGACTAAAACTGGTATTTGTAAAATTTGACAAAAAATGTAACAACTGGCTTTTTCTCAGTGTTCACTATTTTCATTCTATAAATGTGAGGAGAGATTTGATATTTTTGTGATGATGTGGGAAATGGGAGAGAATACACAAACCATTAAAACACCTTTCAAAGCTCAAGCTACTTTGGCTAACATTGGGAATGTGTTGCTTGAGCTATTTTTAAACTATGCCTTTAATTTCTTGATACTTCATTAAATGTATTGAAATACTTATGATTCTTCCCTTTGATCTTCATAAGTGAAGGACTGAAAAGCTACACCTGGGGAATGTGTTTGAACTTGTGATCTATTAAAATATGTATCATACTGCACTTTCTTGTTAGGTTTCTGCCTATTGATTGAATTAACTCTATCTACACCCTCTCAATAAAAATTTCAAGTTGCCATTCAATGACAATTGCTTGAATTTACTCTGGTAGCAGGGAAAACACATGAATGAAATGAAATTCTGATGTTTTCTATTTAGTTAGAATTTATTCATAACAGCAGTATAATTCTGAGTATAATCCTGAGATTTGCAACCATATAAATACTACTTTTAGAGTAACAGGGAAGAATATGTCCAGTTAAGAAAACACACTATGTTGAGAAATGCTTTAGTTCCTAACTCCAGAAATTGTTGGAAAGTTTAAAAATTCAGTATTTTGGAGGCTATTATACTATAAATCTTTGATTTTTTAGGTTTCTAATGGTGTATAGACACATTTTGACTTTACTAAAAGTGATTATGTTAGGAAATTTATTATTGTTATTGTGGAGACTCTCACATGCTTTTCTCCCAAAATTTGTTTCAAGACAATGACAAGCCTATAATTTCCCTTCCTCAGGTTGAATTTATTTTTGATACTTGTTTATATATTTTTTTCTATTCTGAATCAAATTGACCCATATCCTGTAAGATGTATGTCTTTTATGCATGAGTCAGTATATGTGATGAGTTCCTTATTTTTAAATTTCATTTTGAAGAGGGTAAACAGAACATAGGCCAACAATATTAAGAGACACAGATTTCAAAGCAAGACAACTGGAGATCTTCACTATCTATCATATTGTCTCTTGTTTTCTTCCAAATAGTTGTCCGTATCTTCACATACAGTGAATTCATACAAAACAATATAATGTAAAACTGATCAGAACAGGATGATGAAGGCATTTTAGGTCTTCAAGGCCAGATAATAAGGAAGTCAACAATGGTGTCATAATGTCTCTCATTCTCTTCAAAATAGCTGTCCATACCTTCACATATGTTGAAATTAAACAATACAAAACAGACTAAAATCACTCCGAACAAAGAATAATAGTATTACTGGATTTCACATCATGATGCTATGGAATCAGCACTGGGTACCTTAGTGTCTCTTTTTCTTCAAAGTAGTTGTTCATTTCATTGTGAATTATATAATCAGGTCTCATAAACTGTTTAGAAGTTGTACGCATACATGAATTTTTACATGTATGTATATCCTTTCTGTATTAGAGGGAAAAACAAAACAAGACAAAACAAAACAAATTCCTAGAAAAACATGAAATGAAAAAGACATATAAAACCACAATACAAGGTGATCCACAATGGTTACTATGATGTCTCTTGTTATATTCAATAGAGTTGTCTATATCATCAGGCAATGTATAATTGAACATAGCAGTACATAACAATATTAATAAAAATAAAACATTGAAAACATTATAAGACTTCAAAAGCAGGTAATAGTAAAACCAGAATGGATATCTAGTGAATCTTGTCATCTTCAGAGTATTTGCCTATACTCTCAGACTTGATATTATCAATTGTAACAGATTCAAATAAAATCAGTCAAGATAAAACAGTGATCCAATAATAAGACCATGTAATCAGTCATAATAAGACTGTGTAAGTTATACAGGGCTTCAGATTAAATTAGTAGGAGATTAAGTATGGTTACCATAGTATATCCTGCTATTTAACTATCTGTGCCCTGAAATCTAGTACAGACACACTGGAACAGAATATAATCAAACTAAACAGAGTGATGAGAATAATGTGGATTTTAAATCCTGATACACTATTAACAATGTCCTCTGTCTTCCTTTTTTAGACAATTCCTCCTCTTTCACAGGATGAATTGTACATTTTGGGTCCCACTAACACCTTTAGTTTTTAGATTAGAGGAGCAATCTGCAATTTACCTAAGTGGCTCTAAACCCTGGGCTTGATCTTAAGTTGCTTTCTTTTACCTAAAAAAGCCACCAGGTTTTCCTTTGTTATAGCTGAGAAGTTCTCCACTGCACAAAAGTGCCATGTCTTTCCAACCTGTCTGCAGCTGCCGGACAAGCTGCCCCTATTTTTCTCTGGCTCCCTGTCACATAGAGCATTGTTTTCTCATATTTGATTTTTGGTCCATAAACCCTCTTTCAGGTTAATTATGTTTCCTATACAGAGCATCTCGATGGACCCTACCTCCTGATCTACTCTGCCTATGTTTCTTTTTGTTAGTGTTTTAAGGCCATCTATGTTAGCGATTATAGCTGACCTTCTCTGCCTCATTTCTACTATGCTATTTTTCTGCCATTGGTTGTCTACTTTTCCCCTTCATTCCACTGTCTTTCCTATTCAATGAGGCCTCTCTGCTACTGTTCCTGAAACCCTGGTGTTTTTTTTTCTCTCTCTAGAATGTACTTCAGTATTTTTTGTAGGGTTGGATTGGTGGTCATGAACTCCCCCAGTTCCTTTTTGTCATGGAAGCATCTTGTTTCTCCATTGATTTTGAGAGACAGCTTTGCAGGGTACATCAATCTGGGTTGGAGGTTATTTTCTTTCAGGGCTTGGAATACTTTGCTCCAAGCTCTTCTTGATTTGTGTCAAGAAATCTGTTGTGATTTTGATGGATTTTCCTTTATAGGCTATATTTTTCTTTTCTCTGATGGCTTTTAATAGTCTGATCTCATGATGAATTACTGGGATCTTGATTATTATATGTCTGGGTGTAGATCTGTTTTGATTGTAGCTAGCTGGAGTTCTGCATGCCTCATACATCTGAATATCACTTCCTTTTCCTATGCTTGGGTAGCTTTCCTGAATTATTTCTGCAAATAGACTTTGTATTTCTTTGTGTTTACCCCTGCTTCTTTACTCATATTTTTTATTCTTAAGTTATAGATTCTCTTGTCATCTTCTAGCCTTTATATTGTTACTGCATGTTTCTTTGTTATTTTTAAGTTGACTTTGTATGCAGCTAAGCTGTTGCATTTATT
The DNA here is from genome assembly GCA_004027455.1 of Hydrochoerus hydrochaeris. Taxonomy (NCBI): domain Eukaryota; kingdom Metazoa; phylum Chordata; class Mammalia; order Rodentia; family Hydrochaeridae; genus Hydrochoerus; species Hydrochoerus hydrochaeris. Next base: position 553,628 of record PVLA01000139.1, on the reverse strand, counting down.
TATTATCTCTAGTAGTCTTTTAATGAGTTTTTTGGGTCTTCTATATAGAATATCATGTCATCTGCAAATAGTGATAATTTAACTTCTTCCTTTCCTATCGTTATTCCTTTTATTTCTCTCTCCTGTCTGATTTCCCTGGCTAGTGTTTCCAGAACTATATTGAATAGGAGTGGCGATAGTGGACATCCTTGTCTTGTTCCTGATTTTAGAGTGAAAGCTTTCAGTTTTTGTCCATTTAATATAATGTTGGCTGTTGATTTGTCATAGATGGCCTTTATGAGATTGAGGTAGACAAGATATATTCTGAGTTTCTGAAGTGTCTTTATCATAAACATGTGTTGGACTTTATCAAAAGCTTTTCTGCATCTATTGAGATGACCATGTGGTATTTGTTTTTGGCTTTGTTGATGTGGTGTATTACACTTATTGTTTTGTATATGTTAAACCATCCCTGCATTCCTGGAATGAATCCCACTTGGTCATGATGTATAATCTTCATGATGATTTTCTGTATTCTATTTGCCAGCATTTTACTGAGAATCATTGCATCAATGTTCATTAGTGAAATTGGCCTAAAGTTCTCCTTCTTGGTTGGGTCTTTCTTTGGTTTTGGTGTGAGAGTAATACTTGCCTCCAGGAATGATTTAGGGAGGATTACTTCCTTTTCAATTTCATTGAAGAGTTTAAGGAGTATTGGCATCAAATCTATTCTAAATTTCTTGTAGAGTTCAGCCATGAATCTATCAGGACTTGGGTTTTTCTTTGTTGGTAAGATTTTAATTACATTTTTAATTTAAATAGCTGATATTGGGTTATTCAAAATTGCTATGTCTTCCTGGTTGAGCTTCAGTAGTTCATATGTTTCTAGAAATCTGTCCATTTCCTCTGTGTTTTCCACTATATGTGAGTAGACATTTTCAAGGTAGGTATTCATGATCTTTTGAATTTCCATGGGATCTGTAGTAATTTCCCTCTTTTCAGTCCTTATTGCTTGGATTTGGTTTTTTTTTTTTCTTTTTCTTCATAAGGTTAGCTAGAGTCTTGTCAATTTTGTTTATTCTCTCATACAACCAGCTTTTTGATTCATTAATTCATTAATTTGTACTTTTTTTTTAGTTTCAATTGCATTGGTTTCTACTCTAATCTTTACAATTTCCTCCCTTCTATGAACTTTGGGTTTAACTTGCTCTTCTTTTTCTAGATGCTTGAGATGAAGCATTAGGTTGTTTATTTGTGCTCATTCTGTTTTCTTGATATAATAATTTATTGCTATATATTTCCCTCTTAAGACCGCTTTCATTGCATCCCACAGATTACAGTATTTTGTTTCTGCATTTTCATTGAATTGTAGGTATTGCTTTATTTCTACTTTAATTTCATCTGAAGCCCACTGTTGTTCAGAAGGTTGTTATTTAATTACCATGCATTTATGCAGGTTTTGAAATTTCTTTTGGCATTAATTTCCAATTTCAGTGTGCTATGGTCAGATATGCATGGGATAATTTCAATACCTTTGCATTTACTTAAGAATGTTTTATGGGATAATATATGGTCTGTTTTGGAGAATGTCCCATACACAGCTGAGAAGAATGTGTATTCTGATGTGGTTAGGTGGAACACTTTGTAAACACCTACTGAGTCCAATTGCTCACAGGTATGATTCAGTTCTATTATTTCTTTGGTGACTTTTAGTCTAGTTGATCTATCTCTTTGTGACAATGGGGTGTTAAGGTCCCCTGTAATAATTGTGTTCTTCTGTGATTGGTTCTTCACATCCATTAGTATGTATCTTATACAGTTGGGTGCCCCTGTATTTGGTATATATATATATATATATATACCAAATACAGGGGTATATATATAATATATCTTGAATTTTTCCACTAATGAGTATGTAGTGACCTTCTTTCTTTCTTTTCATCATTTTAGGTTTGAAGTCATAGATGGCCTTTATGAGATTGAGTTATATCTTGAATTTTTCCACTAATGAGTATATAGTGACCTTCTTTCTTTCTTTTCATCATTTTAGGTTTGAAGTTCACATTTTCTGCTTTTTTCTGGGTTCCTGTTGCATGGAATACTGTTTTTCATCCTTTGATTTTTAACCTCTGAGTTTCCTTTTGGCTCAGATATGTTTCTTGTATACAGCATATTGTGGGATCATGTTACTTGATCCATTCTGTCAACTTATTTCTGTTGATAGGTGGATTGAGTCCATTTACATTTATGGATATAACTGATATGTACTAGCTCTACTCTGCCATGTTATGTTCCACTTTCTGCTTTTCCCCCTTGTTTAATTGCTTGCCCTAACTGGTGGTTTCTTTCTGTTGTTGTTCTGGGGACTGTGGTCATTTTTATCTCTGTCTAGTACATCTTTCAATACTCCTTCTAGGGTTGGTTTAGTGGACATGAATTTCTTCAGCTGTTCTTTGTCATGGAAGTATCTTGTTTCTCCATTAAGTTTGAATGAAAGTTTTGCTGGGTGCATCAGTCTGGGTTGAAAGTTGTTTTCTTTTAGGGTTTGAAATACCTCACTCCAAGCTCATCTTTACTTCAGGGTTTGTGCTGAAAATTTTGCCGTGATTCTAATGGGCTTTCCTTGATAGGTGAGTTGTGTCTTTTCTGTTTTTATGCTGCATGTATGGGATCTTAATTATTATATATGTGGGTGTAGATTTATGTTGGTTGTGATTATTTGGTGTTTTACATGCCTCATTTATCTGCATATCAGATTTTTTTCCCTATGTTTGGGAAACTTTCTGCTATTCTATGAATATTTTAGTTATGTCATTTGCACTGACTCCTGCATCTTCACTAATGCCTATTAGTATTATATTGTTTCTCTTGGCATCATCTTGAAGCTGCTGGATTGTCATCTCATGCTACTTAGTTATTTTTAAAAGTTATATCCTTTTATTTCTAATTGTGATCCATGTGCTCAAGGTCTAAAATTCTATCCTCAGCTTCATTGAAACAATTTTGCCAGCTCTCAATAGAATTTTTTTGTTTCTTGGATGTCTCTTTGAGTTTGTTTCATGAATTCTGCTTGTTTTCTATTTCATTCATTCAAGGTTTCAATCAGTTTCTCATGCTTCTGTACTTTTTAAAGTCTACTTCTTCTCTAGGTGAGCTGAGCAACTCCTTTACTAAGGTTGTTATTTCTGTCTTTACATGAGAGATTACTTCTAATTTGATTTCTTCTCTGGCCTCATGAAGTTGGTTTTTTAGTTTCACTTGCTATCTTTTCAGAGATTTCGATATGTTACTTTTGAAGTCCTCTATTTCAATGTCTCATGTACTTGCTTCTGGTGGACTAGATGTTTTAGGTTGCATTTTACTTTTTTGTTTTGCCATTTTCCCCTTTCAAGTTAATATCTGGTCCTTCAATCCCACTAGTATCAACTGTTGGTAGTATGTATTTTGGGATCCTACTGTAAGTTTGATGTTTGTCCAATTGCTGTGTCCCACAATGAAGAGGTGGGCCAGTCACCTGAATTCTCCCTGTAAGGCCTGTTGGGTGAGTCCTATATTTTTCCTAAGCTGACAAGCCTAGGAGTACTGATGGAAATCAACCCCTGGTTCCTGCTGTTATTATATCTTCAAGTTGTTCAGAGTCAGCAGATCTCCCTGTTGATAGTGTTTGTCTCGGCTGGAACCTTACTGTGTCTCTGGGTATCCCACAGGTCCCTTAATTTTCTCCAGGTTGTGGGAGGGCTTATTGGCACCCTCCTCAACCTACCTGATATTCTCTGTGTGAAGCAAGGACTCATCTGCCTATTTACCAAGCTCGCTTATGGCCTACTTCAGGAGGGGGCTTTGCTATTGCTCCTGTTTACCCACTGAAGGTGGCAAACTCTATTCCTATTTCAGGGGCAAACCCACCTCACTGATGGAAGCCTGTTGAGTTATTCTGTTTGGATGAGGGGTTACTGAGTCTGCCCTTGATACTACATGGTTAATCCACTGCAGTCCAATGTTCTGGGAGGAGTTGTGGGAGCCCCAGATCAATAGCAATACTAGGTCCAGGAGGTAGGGAGGTCTCTGATGGCAGTGGTAAGACTGTGAGGGCATGCATCATGGGCTCAAGTTCCTAGATCCTCAGGTGGGTGGCCAGGACTGCGGGGGACACAGGAGGGGCCTAGTTTTGGACTGCCCCACCCACACTGCTGGCTGGAGTCCTGGGTCCTGCAAGGTGGTCTGCCAGACAGTGGGGGTCATGGGAGGGGCCTGGGTCTAGCAGGGCCTCGTGCATGCTGCTGGCTGAAGTTCCCGGGTCCTGCGAGGTGGTCTGCTAGGACTTGGAGGTCGCAGGAGGAGCCAGTCATTTATTCTTTTGTTAATCTCAGCCTGTTTTAAAATTGACTCCAAAAACAGCAAGCAATGATGCCAGGCTGGATCATAGCCAACAAGAAAAATTTGATTGGTTTCTGTCATTAAATCATTTAAAACTGAAACCATCACAAGTAGGGTCTAAAAATGTAGCATAAGTTGACATCCAAGTAGAGCAGGAGCTATTTTTTTTTTTTTTTATCAATCTATGCTTCTTCCTGGAAGTCAAATCATTTTACAATTATACAAGTATATCTTCATATTTATGAAGGCAGAGATTGTTTTTGAGGGTATGATTACCTAACATCCACATTTATACCAAGATTTTGAAACAAATTTTATAGAGTACACACACATGTACACATACAAACATAGGGAAGAAAAGGAAGATAGAGATTGGTGATGACTAAACATATTGTTATGGTTTAAAATATGTCTAAAATTTTATGTGTGCAGAAAGTAATTGGAGCTGCTGTACTCAGGAGTGGATTCATCCTGATAAACTCAGAAAGTGAACATGCTGTTAACAGGGGGGACCTGTTAGGAGCTGGGGCACTGGGGCTCTGACCTGGATAAGTGCGTTTCTTTTGCCAGCCTCCCCCCACCTCACCGATTATTCACTTCCATGAATTGAGCACCTTTTCTGCCTCCTGCTCATCTGATATCATGTTTCTGCCTCAGAGCCAACTGGCCTACACTAAAACCAGGAGCTGAATGAAATAAACCTCTCCTCCTTTAAGTTGCAAGTGTTGGTAATTGATTGTGTCTCAGCAAAGAGAAAAGGGTCTAAGACACATGTTAAGAACTTGCTCTTATCCCTGAAGATCTTGGGGTACCCTTTTGACATTGGCTTGTTATTTGGAGGTATGGAATGAAAAGAGATATGTTAAATAGTGTGGAGTGAGTCTGAGCAAAGAAGAGTTTGGAGGGGGAAGACCCACTACAAGTGAAGGACCCCAAGGTGAGGAATGAGTTAAGTGGATATTGGGAAAGGAGATGGCATTTCAAAGGCCTACTGGCAGGCTTTTTAAAAATGTATGTGCAACTCAAGGCAAAATACCAATTTATTGTGCTATATTTTTGTGTAATAACTTCAGACTACTTAATATCAGTTAGGTGGCAATAGGCAGATATTTTCAATAGACCTAGGGAATTTTGTATGGTGATACAGATTGCAAGATGATATTTAGACAACAATCACTCAGCAATATGAATATAAGTAACATTGTTGACATTTATACTTCAAAATGGTTAAGGTATTATATTTTATGTAATATATATATTTTTTTCTTTGTTTTTTTTTTTTAACCACAATTAAAAGCAAAACTAAAGCCTGACTCTTGCCATCAGAGTGTTGAACATTGTGATGCAGAGTGTGGTCCGTCACTGCTAGTGGGAGCCTAGAGGCACTGCCATACTCTGAAAATGCAGAGCAAGAGGAGATTTCCTCTAGTGAGAGGCTAGGGGGATGGAGAAATGGTTTCTGTAGGCAGAAAATGAGTAGTAATAGTTAACTGGCATTTACTAAATGCCAGCTTTTCTCTAGGGTTTTACTCTCATGGTTTGTTCAGTTTTCCAGTCAGCCTCAAAATATGGGCAATATTCTATTATATTCTTGACAAAAATTAATTTGCCAAGTTTTGAACAGAAAGAGATAGAATTCAAACTCAGACAGTTCTTGCTCTAAGCCTGTTTTAGTCACGATGCTAAACATCCACATTGATTAATTTAAAGAAACAGATGAAATCACTTGACAGAGAAGATCATTAATGTTTGCTTTAGGCACTTTACTCAATACCTATTTTATATAATATACAATTATCTATCTATATATACACATGGATAGTGCTTAACTAGTGTCACTACTGGACTAGTTGAAGTATAAAGAATCATTTCGAAGTTACAATTCTATGATTCAGTGGAAGGAAACAAATAGAGTAATCTTTTCTGTTTTTTTCTTTAGTTATGTATTGACATTTGAGAGCTCATTAGTTTATTCAAGTAATTTGATTTTCTCTCTACAGTTCCTAGTTGTCAAATATCAGTATCAGGAAAATCCATCACTTTCAGATCTTATTGACATGTTTGCAGGCCAAAGCAGCTTGGAGATTAAGAATCCAATTTATAAACTGAGTCATCTATCATTTCATATCTAAAGATAACTCGACTAAGTTTATAAAAAAGGAGTATGATAATAGCATTGATGCTTTGTAATACTTTCTAGAGTTTTTTTGACTCATTGTCATTTTAAAAAGAATTATTTTCTTGGTGGGTATATTTGTAGACATGTTCTGACTTTGATAGTTTCTAAGTTTAATACAAACTACCACTGATTATTGGTCAATTTGGTTTTGAATTATATTTATTTTTCAACATAAAAAAGTAAAAACTAGTCTTTTCAAACAATGATACTGAAACAATTAGATATCCACAAGAAAGAAAACCAAATCTGTACATGGACCTTGCCCATGCAAAAGTTAATTTCAAATGGATCACAGTCTTAAATGTAAAGTGAACATAAAACTATAAAATTTATACAAGATATCATAGTAGAAATCCTTTGGTGAACAGTTTGGTGAATACTATAGTCCTTAAACATCAAATGCACAAATCAGAAAGATAAAATCAGTAAATAGAACTTTTTAAAAATTGGAAACATTTGTCCTCTGCAACTTTCCATTAAGAAAATAAACAAATGAGCTGCATACTGGGAGAACATATTTAGACACTATATATCTAATAAAAGACTCAGACCTAAAATGCATAAAGATGTCTTAAAGCCAAACATTAAGTAAGCAAAATTAATGCAATTAGAAAATGGGTACAAGAGATAATCAGTGATTTTACGGAAAAGTATGGGTGTGAAATAAATACATTAAAAGACATTAGAACATTATATATCCTTTCAAAAACAGTTAAAATATAAAGTGTGATAGCACTAAATATAAGTAAGGAAGCAGAAAGACTGAATTTCTTATAAACTAATTAGTAAAGTGGCAAGTAGCCATTTTGGTTAAAGCACTTTGACCATTTTTAAAAAGCACTAAATACATACCATACTATTGTACCCATATGTACTTATCTCAGAAAAATCACAACCTACCCTCTCACAAAAAACTATACACAATTTTAATATCAATTTTATTAGTAACAGCAGAAAATTAAAAGCAACTAAAATGCCTCCCCCAGTAGGTGAATGATTATCCAAAATCTTATTGTATACATGCTATGGAATACTACTCAGAAAAAAAAAAAAGAATAGGATTATTGACATACACAGTGACTTGGATGTGTCTCACGGGCATTAGGCTCAGTGTAAAAGACAGTTGAAAAGACACTCAAAAGGTCAAATAGTGTGGGATTCCATTTACATAACATTCTCAGAATGACAAAATTATAGTGATGGAAGGCAGTTTAGTGAATGCTAAGTGTTAGGGATAAAAGGGGGAGAGAAGATGGGTATAACTATGAAGTGATAGTAGCAGAAAAATCTTTGTAGTGATAATTGCATATCTCAGTTGATGTGGTTATATGATACCAACATACATATATGACAACATGAAATAGAACTCCCCAACACACAAACATTGTGCCAATGTAATAACATTCATGGTTCTGACACTATAGTATCGTTATATAAATTGTAAGTATAGCATCAGTGCAGTGAACTGTAGACATCTCTGTTCTATTTTTACTAATTCTTGTGAATTTATGCTTATTTTAAAATACAAAGTTAAAACATGTTGCTAAATAAGTAGTTGTCACACTCTTAGACAATAATATATAAATAAAATGACACTGTTAGGAACTTAATAGCTTTTTTGATAACTGTTAACTACTCAAATGTTTTTGTAAAATATTAACCAAGTCATGTTTTCATTAAATGTGCATGACTTCTGGCAATTCACTTTTAGAACTCACCAATGCAGTGTTTGAAATTGATAAATTCAGTTGTGATGTACTCTCTATGTATTTCTGTTATTTGTTCTTGGGCCTTTGATTTGTTCTTTAGTTTTTGTTTAATAATAAGAATTGTATTTTACTTTTTAATAGAAGTGGTAGTCGAAATAGGAGGTGAATAGCTGTTAATTGAAGTTAAGTAACAGTGTCTGATACATGATCTAATGAATAAGGTACATTAAATTGTTGTTAAACAGTCTCTTAGTCTAAAGGTTCAAAGCAAGACATCTAATGCAGCTTGATTCTGTGCTATTGTAATTAAAATTGAACACTTTATAATTCTGAGTATCAGTTTAAATTCACCTTCAGAACAGTCAGGCCCCTAAAAGATAAAGATCAAGGATTTAAGACTATGAGGTGTGATTGAAATATATAGCTGTAAGTAGAAAAAGCTGTCGGAATTGGAGTTATTGATCCAAGAACAGTACCACCACTGATAGGTCCAATAATTTTAGCCAAGGACACCAAGAACTGTCATGCAAAAGAGAATGAATTTGTTCTCTGTGACCTGAGAAGAAAGAGAGAGTGGGGGGAAAAGTTACAGATTGTACCTCAGCATGCCAGACAGTAATTGTGCCGTACGTTCTTTCTTGGATTTTTGAGGAATTCCAAACTAAATTGTAGTGATCAGACATAAATGAATCTAAAAAGTTACATAAAATCCCACATTTTGGTATAGTTGTGCCTTATGTTTTTCCTTTAAAAAACAAACCTTCAGAATAATAAAAGAAGTAACATTACATTGCACCTGCTGTCCTGTTCTGTAGAAAAATAATTCACATCACTTTCCTATTCATGAAAAAGCCCATAAAATGTCCTTAAATTTTGCATTATCATGATGCATGAAAAGTCCTTGAAAATTTTCATTTATTCATACATCTTGCACTTCTTATTTTGAAATCCTTTGAGATTATAAGCAATTAAATTAATTGCATTTTGTAAGCCAACCTCTCATTTATAACATAATTCCTCAGGACCCACATGTCCAGATTCAAGAGCAGCTTGATAGAAAGTCTGGTTATTTTTGTTTTCTTGCTCAATTTGCTTTGAATATTCTAAAAAGGGGAGGAAAACACTGTGTTTAATATTCATATAGGATTTTCTATTAAAAGCAGATTCCATCGAAAGCCTATTGTTAAACAAGACACCTATAAATGTGTCAACTTGCAAAAGCTTTCCAAGTACTTAGTTGGTTCTTCGGGATTGATGGATAAGCTGATGGGGTCTGATCTTCAAATATGCATGTCATTAATAGAGATGTAAGAATCTCAATTTGCTTTGTCTTTTTGGTTTCTGACACATCATAAGGAAAAGCTTTACTAATGAAGTACCCAATGGTAATAACCCATTATATGCTAGACTCTCTATATCAGATGACATGCAAATGAACTGTTCTATTTCTGTGGAGGAGAGACAAGGAGTGGTCTAGTTAATCATACTTGAGGGCTGCCATAGTTGTCTTCTGGGAAATATTATCATTATTCATTCTTATTTAAGGGTCCTTACTCTATGCATAAGAAAATCTCCCATTCATGCCATTTGGGTTTGATGTTAATTATATGGGCATTAATGGAAGCTTTCTCATAAGAAATGAATGTGGGATTAAATTAGAATTAAAAAGGAACAACCTTTCTGAGTCAGGTCATCATAAAACTAGAGCATGTAGAGGTTTGCTGGCTTGGCAAACTTTAAAGATGATCAGTCTTCTTGTTTAAATAGAGAAACTGAGGCATTGGGAAGTGAAATGACTTAAAGTCTACTGCTAATGAGAGTCATGAGATCAGAAATAAAGTAGCCAATTTTATAATACAGCACTATAGGGAAAGGTAATTCTGGGAATTTAAGACAAAAGGATCCAGCCTTGTTAACTAGTTCTGTGTTTTTGAAAATACTTTTTACCTTTCTTGACCCGTTTTCTTGAGTTCAAGGTGAAAAGGACTCAAACAGATCATTTTTCCTCCAGAGAAGGAAAAAATTAGTGAGTTTGTACACTGTGCCAGTATACAATTACTGCACTAAGTTTACTGGGAAAATAATATATTTCTAACATATCAACTACCTTTTCCTTCCAGAGCTAGAAGGGAAAAAACTCCAGATATCAAATAAATTTGACAGTGGTCTTTTTTCTTTTCCTGGATATCTCTTTTCTCTTTTTATCAGTTCTTCATGTGAACTCTAGTTGACAAGTAATTGATAATGTGTTGAGTAAAATGAGGCTGTTCCTCAATCTTCCCCCTCTTTTGAGGAATTACCCGATCATATATCCATGTGCACATGGTCGTTGTTCACCTTGTGACCGTGTAATGAAGTCATTGTTCTTTTCAATCAACCATTTAGGTTTAAGGTAAATGGTTTTTTGAAAAATTATGTACCTCATAAACCAGTGCTCTAGTTTTGTGAAGTTGTAAGTGTATAAAAATGAATGAATTCCTAGTATATAAATAAATTTTCTCTAAAAAGAGCAAAATATAGTAAAGCAATAATGTTACATTTTCAACTCAGACATTTGACTTATATTGAATTTTACTAGGTAAGATGATTTCTACTTATGTAAATATTTTTATCCAAATATATAACTTTACAAATAATATGTTTATCAAACCATTGTCACATTTGACCTCTCTCGTGACCTGTTTTATCCAAACCACTTAGAGACATTTAAATGTGTGTTTTTGTTTGCTTGTTTTCACTTTCATTTTATCTTATTTTCCTGATGCATATGTTTCTATTTTGGAAATACTGGGAACTATACAAAAGTTCAAAACCTTATCAGCAGAAATTAAGTATCATTTTTTTTTATTTTAGTTTTGTCAATATTATAACTGAAAAATAGAAAGTTTGTGAAATGAAGTCCCTTTTGTTTAATACCTCAATAAAATAAAAGCTAAATACTGCATATATTAAAAGAAACTCCAATTTTAATTTCTTCAAAAAGATGCGTAATATTCTTATAATAGCTTGTGTAAGTATTTGAAAATAGACATAATCTACATTTCAAACTTGTTCAATAACTCATTCCAAATGAGAACATTGTAGTATCTTTGAAGTTTTTATATAATAAGTTTAGTGCTAAGTAGTTTACAACTTTGTAGAATGTTAAAGTTATTACTTTTTCTACCACACAAAAAATGACTTTCAGGTTTTTATTTATTTTCATACATTTCTGCATACTAGTCCACCTTCACTTTTGAAACCAGCTAGTATCAATAGTAGATTTTTAATTTACCAGCAGGGTATTTGTTAACTCTTGTATTTACTAGATTTCATGGATCCTTTTACAAGATGTACCTGTTTCTTTGGCATGGGAATTTAGAGTTTCTGAATTTCTTAAAGCTATTTATTAATAAAGAGATATAATTAAGAGAAATATAAAGAGATATAATCAAGAGAAATATAAAGAGACCTATGATCAAGACATTTTAAAATAGAAACAAAATTAGAATTGTTATTTAATTTATATGTAATATCAGCTCTACATAAGTAATTGCTTTATGTTGTCCTATGGGTCTTCCCGTGCATATACCAGAGTCCTCAGTTGGAGTGACCTTTGGAGTGACTGGTATCGTGAGTGATGTAGTTAATGAGATCTAACGACATCATGACCCTGACCTCTTTGTGGCCCTCACGCCTCTCATCCATCTTCTTAACCCTACAGGCTGAGTCAGTTTGTAGAATCAGGATTAAGCAAGTGTGAATAAACAAGTTCAAGAGTTTTCTGTCATGGGAGCTCATGCATGGTGGCAAAGTAAGACATAGGGAGCTTAATACTGTGAATGATCTTTGTGCACCTTCATGAGACTCACTAAAGAATCACTACTGTTTGTGGCCAGTGTGGTGCATCTAATCTCCTCAGTTTGTTCTATTCCCAGACAGTGATGGTGGCTGACCTGTATAATCACATAGCTATTGGCACATTCAATGAAAGGATGCCTGATTTATCATTTCTCCAATGTCACACATTACTAAAGCTTTTATCTCATTAACTATGATTAATGTTTGTATAGCATGGGCTTGTCATGTAACTGTTCATATTCAGCAATTTTGAATCCCTTAACTTATTGATGAGTGAAGATTATTTCTTTTTCCAGAGGAGAACTTTATCTTATAGACTGAGAAGACTTATGCACAAATCACCGTTTCCACACCGCCTGGTAACTGTACCCCTTCCCCGTCTCTTTGTCTAGTGTTGGCTGCCTGTGTGTTGCCTATTATTGAATGTGGGGATATCTTTAATACTGCAATCTAGTGGAAGCAGATGAATAGTTGGCTGTGTAGAAAAGAGATGTAAAAGGTCATAGGAAGCATATGATGTAATATATTAGTCCAACATTTTTTTCCTAGTATGATTTCCACCTCAATCTGTATTTTCCCAAGGTTAGATGAGAAAGTGTAGAGACAAAGGATGCAGTTACTTTAATTTCAGTGGCTATGGTTCTTGGTATATCTATTCAAAATTTGATACATCCTTTCCATTACCTCTGGTGCCATTTGATAAGTTGACCATTCAGTGATTAAATATATTTATTTAGTTCAATGGGTCATAACTATTGTGACAGATAGAAAATTACTGATGGATTATCAATTTCAGCACCTCTGACATCCGGCCTTAATGTACTTCATCATCTGAAGACTCATAACACATTTGCTTAGACAATAACATGCTCAGCTACCTGTGTGATCATACAACTGGATATTGGAAATATTTTACTCAGGATACAACTGATCTCAGAAATTAGATGAGTTGATACCTACTTGAAAACCTCAACATCCATTGATGGACACTTTTAATGACAGGTATTTGATGTTTTTTTAAATAATTTTTTAAAAGAGTACACGTTGCATTTGATAAAACGTTTACTTGGCAGTATGGAGGAAGCAACTTACATGTAACAAGACTCTCTCACAAAATACTTAAATTCATTAATGAGTGAAAATATATTTTGTATACTAAAGTATAGTATCAAAATAAAATCACAACTCAAGTTTCTATGATTCAAATTCTTTTATATCATAAAAAGATTTCAAATTAAAATTTTAAAATTTTTATGTGTTTATCCTTATATCTATATACTTCATGTTTCTAATGATATTTTTTATGATGAATCATCCTTTAATGTTTGTGTGTGCTGTTGTAAAGTATTTGTAAAACTAAAGAATGATTTCAAACTTTGAAAGACATAATTTTACACATGCTCTTGATTGTAAACTGGTAATTTAGAACCACCACCATTTGAATAAAATAAAGATTGAGCTTTTTGATATTACAATTTGTACTTATTCATTAATTCTATACCAGTGCTATATGCCATAAAATTAATAACCCCTTTGTAATGTCCAGAATTTTACCAGTGGTCTAATTTAATAATATTACAGGTCCCTGTGCATATTTATGACTGAAACCTTCCTGATTTGTCTTAAAAGGAACTGAAATTTCTTCTAAATTTATGGGCACCTCCAGTGCTGAGTGTAGCATTTAGCCAACTTATCTTTCCTTAAATATATCTGAGTTAGTTTTGAGACTTCTTTCTGTTACAGGATCCTCTCTGGAATCTAGAAATTTGGGTCATAAAAATTGCAAAAATATTCATCTCTCATTGTCCCTTAAATGTTACTATTTAATACCTTCATAGTGTTTGAATTTCAAGAATGTGTAGAAATTCACAAAACTAGTTAATATAAAATTAGATTATTATTGCATTAACAGTGGGCTCATGGAGAATCATGAATCAAAAGGCTGAAGTTCAGTCAAACATCTTCTTCCATAGTGATGACAACATAAAAAATGAATTTATGATCGCTTACACAAGGCTTCCTTCTTAGTTCTATTCCACATGTGATGCTTCGGTAATATTGCAAGCACTGATGTATTAAAACAGTTTTGTCTTGTGTTCTTTCATTCTGACAGGCCAATGACATAATGTTGACAAGGCATGTCTGATAGATTCAAAATTAAAAGTGAATATCTTGCTTTTTTTTCCCCTCTTGCTTGTGCTTAATAGCCATTGAGTCACTGCTGTTTCTCTGCTTCCTGCATACGATCCCCGACAGTAAGACTGCAAGAACCTCTGGGGCACTATTTTTAGGCTTTGATATCGTATGGTCTCGAGGTGGGGCTCAAATAGAACACTTTTCTGGGGTATACACACACACATACACACATGTGCACGCACAAAAGCATTGTTTAGTTGAAAATGTATTTATCTGTTATTAAAGGAGAAAAAAGAGAAATCAGCAACAAAAGGTAGTTAGGGATCTGAACTCTGAAAAGCAGTTTGTCAGTAAAGACAATGATGTATATATGCGTTAGTATTTTCACAGTAAAATTAGTTGGTTGATTTATGAAACATTAAGAAATAGCAATGTTTAGAGAAGTAAAGGCAGATATTTAAATGTTCAGCAATGTGATCTTTAGCTGGACATCATAATATGCAGTTCCATTAAGAAAGATGGTAAGTTGTAATGAAGGTGTTACTTCCCTGGCAGGTCTTTTCTTATGTATTTTTTCCCCACTAAATCAAGAGTTTTGGTTCCCTGGTTATACAATTCAGGATGATGGCTTAGACAATTACCTTTTCATATAAAAAGATATGCAAAAATATTTTAGGGGACTTAGTAATTGAGGTTGACTGTTAGGATCCTTTGCAAGAATTTTGTTCACCTATTGTTTTAGCCAATGAATTATTCACTAGTGATTATTACAAATTTAATTTATTTCAGCTTGTGGTGAGGTGTGGTTCTTATTTTTTAACTGCTTGTATGCTAACTTTAAATATCAGGCAAGTGCCCAACAAATTGTGTCAACATTTCTAGAGACAAGAAGGCGATAAATGTAAGTAAAGCCGTAGGGCAGCAGCTTTCATATAAACTCATGTGTGCATAAAACACAGATGTGAAAGCCATTGAAAAATTACTTCCTTGAAATAAAATTTTATTAGAAACTCCAGTGTCCAGAATCTGGAATAAATAGAGAGATGATCTGCTCCATTTCTGGCACAGGATTAAAATGATTGCAATCCATAGTTTAAGTAGGTTTAAGCTAAATGTGTGCTGTGGGATAGAGTAGGTGGTAAAGCCTTTCTTGTTGGGTAGAGGTTTTTTTAATTGAAGTCATCAACATTTGAAAAATTGGAGTAGAGTAAATTGAAGCATAGTAGAAAGGAAATATAATACATGGTAAATACAAAACCTTCTAGCCAAGAACAAGTAATTTTTGATGGATTATGAGACTAATATGGCAGCAGTAGAGTTCTGCTATTTGTTTATAATGTTGGAAGAATGGTAACAGTAATCAAATGCTAGGCAGAGATTTTCTAAGAATATCTAAAAGGTAATAAGAGTATGTTTAGGAACTTTTGAAAACAGACAAGATACAATATAATGCAACATTTAGAGGAGTTGCAGAAATGTGTTTCTGTGCAAAATAAAATCAAGGTGGAAGAAATGAGGTTTTTCTTAAGTGTTACATTCACTTTTGATAAAAAGAATACTAACTTTGGGAAAAGTATTACAGTTGCCTTTATTTTAGTTATGAACTGAGTATACAGAACAGTATTTTAAGCAACCATTTTTTACTTTCAGTTACACATAACAAATGATTTATCTTTTACACATTTTTTAAAGTTTTCACAAGTTTACTCTCTACCTTCTTCATTCTATTTTTATTTTTCCCTTCATTTTTGCTGTATCTCTTTCTGCCATGCACCATACAGACTTTTAATTATTCTTAATTTTAAACTGCAATTTAGTATGATTATATCTTCATGATATTGGCACATCAGGGCTGAAGGGTGGAGAACCCAGGCAATTTTTAGATATCTAATTTAAATCATGACAGATTCCTGTTTTTGCTCATTTTCCAGGGAGTATTTGGATGTGAACTTTATTTGCCATGAAATCTGTAATTATAATAAAATTTAGGCCAGATATCCAAACTTAGTGGAAAGAAACTATTAACTATAGCAACTAAGACTTATCTGCCCAGTGTCACAATCATGATCACATGGAATGTTTCTGGATTCTGACAGCTGAGTAGATGTTTCTGGCTGATCACATTGAGGGAACTGATTTGCCTCTGAGAAGTAAGTCACTGTGACTTTCAAGTTTTCCATGAACTTGTATCATCTGTTTGTGTTGGTTTTGTTACTTTGTATCTCAAGCAGATATGGTAATGTTGTTTTAGTATTGTAATCTAACTTCTACTTTACTTTTCGATCACTTATTTCGCTGAGAGACACTGACTGCACTCTCTTCTTGAGAAAGAAAAATAAACAGTAAAAGAACATGCACTGCCCAAGGTAAATGTGGTTCTGAATAAATTTTAAATATCTATCATGAAAAACTGTGAATAAAAGTTTCAGTATATGAAGTTTACTTCACCATAATTTCAGTCTTCCTTGAATATAAACATATTAGCTAATTAGTGTGTAATAATTCATATGAAATTTTCTGATGTACAAAGTAACAGTTGATTGTTATTTTTGGTAACTCACATCATAGAATAGAATGTACCAAATTATCATAAAAATATGCCTACCTTTAGCTCTTTCCTAATTTTGAATATTCATTGTTTTGCCTACAGAATTAAAGAAAAATACAATTGTATAGTTACACTCTACAAAGTCAAAGCAAGTTATTATTTATTCAGCTCCCAGCAATTGTACACATTTGACCCTAAATGACAAAGTAAATGAAAGCTCTTTTTCAAAGTAATACAATCAGTTCAAAAAATATTGTGCTAATAAAGTTATACATTCTAATTGAAAGATTGATGGCAATCCATTTAGTTGTTACTAGGTTATTTGTGACAGACAGATGCAGAGTAACCTCATTACAGTCAGAATTGTGATGACTTGGAGTTCAGGACAAACATAAAGCTTTAAACCATTGTCACAGTCCATTTCCAAAATGTATTCAGAAGATGATTTAAAAGAAAATATATGACCATTAAATATAACTTTGAATTGGTTACCTAGGAGTGTTATTATAACAGCAATGAAGTAATCATCTATTTGATCCCTAATTGGCCTACTTAAAATTCACAAATCAGATTTACGGATTCCAATTTGTGTAAGAGAAATGCAGTAGCAAGCATTGGATTTGAAAGATTATCCCTTGTGGTTTGGTATTTTCAGTTCATATTTTTAGTTGTTTTCTTCTTGATCATTAAGTCTGTATCAGTTTATTTCAGACATTTCTGTCCACAATCACGAGTTCATGATAAATTATTCAGCACTTTTCATTTTTGTGTTTTCCAGTAGTGTAATGTCAGGCTTTGAGCAGAAGTACTCAAGTACTCTGTCAACATTTTAAAGTCACGTAATTTTCAAAAAGAATGAATACGGGCATAATTGTTTTTTTCTCTTTTATGGAAATCTTTGTGGGGCGTATCTCATGCATATTTGATTTTGAAACTTTTTCTTGATTTATTAATAATAGTGTAGAAATGTTAACCATGGAAAGCTCTTCTTTTTCTTCATAGTTTTCTTCTGCAATACTTGGATGTTTCTCAGAAATGTCTTACATACAGAAATATTCACACAGACACCTTTTTTGTTTCAAGTGCCATAATCTAGGGTTCTGTCTCGCACATATAACACATTTTCTTTCATTACTTCTCATTTGAGATGCAAGCTCATCCTTGCTTCTTTCATATCTCAGGACTTGAAATTTCTCTTGTACTTTCGTTTTAGGAATTTTCTCTAATACTATTTTATACTATCTTATCAGCACATATTTCTTTATGTCTTGTCATTCAACATGAAATTTTGAAATATTCGCCCATTGACAGATACTCTTTATAAGAAGATTACCAACTTGATTTAAAACTGGTCCTAAATTTTAAAACAGCACAGTTAGGAAAATGATTTTCATTGTGTGGGTGAGTCAATTGTACATTAATTAAATATCTCCTGTCTGCTAATAAATTTAACATGGTATTGTTTCTAAGATAATGTCTCCACATAAAGTTCCCACTTTTTAATCTCTTAATGACTGTATTGAAGAGTGGTTCAGTTGTGCTGTCACCTATGTCTCTAGTTTCTCTGCATATCCATGCCAATTGAATTTTTTAAAAGATGACAATAGAATGCTTACCAACAGAATACTCACTTTTTGAATGCTTGTGTATTAAGTTGAGAGGGCAAAGGTTATAGCAGAAACAAAGCAACTTTATTCCAATTTTAGTTATAAGTAATTTATTCTAAATTACTTATTATCCACATATCATGCATACTGTTTAACATCTGAGTCTTATTTCTCAGTAATAATATTGAATGATGATGTTAATTTTATGAAGTTGTTATGATACTTATACCTATGTTTTATAATTATGAATAATTGATTCATTTGTAAGTCATTAAGATTAGAACTGTCTCAAAAATTAAACATACTTTTCATTCATTTAAGCAAAGGATTATAGAATGTTTATTGCATGCCACATTCAATTGCAGGTGTTAGGGATTTATCAGTTAATATACCAAGAAAAGGCTATGAGTTTCTGACTCTCAAATTTTCAGCATTTCCATATTCAATGCAGACTCTTCTTAAGTATATGATATTCAGTAGTTAAAAGTAAATTAACATCACTGTTAATTTGTGCTTGTCTAGTTTTTACACGTGTGTGCGTATACCCTGCAGTTTTTAGATTACCACTGTGGAATCTTTTTTCTGCTCTTTTGTCACCATGGTTTCTTCACTCCCATCTATTCCTTCCAGCCAATGGTAACTACCACATTATTGTGTGTGTGTGCATGTGTGTGTGTGTGTGGTTTTTTCTTTGTTTTTTACTGTTTTTTAAAATTTTATTTTAAAAAGCAAAACTAAACAAAAAGGATATGTATTCTTATTTTCTGTGAGTCCTATGGCTACCTTTCTATTTTTATTGGCTTGGTGGAACTCCCAACCCACTGCCCCCATGTATACATATACTCACATCTGAAATTTCTGTCTCACTATTCATATTTTAGAGCAGGTGACCCCCAAAGGCTCAATATTGCCAGGCTTTAATGGGCCTCACAGCACTTTTCTCTTCTGTTCTAATAGCATTGGAAGTTTTTCTACGAGTCTTCCCTCCAGAAGACTCATTACTACAAACTTTACAGACCAGATTTACATACATTACAGGATTCTTGACTGGATCCAACCATCCTGTAAGTTTAAGCTAGCTCTACTAGTAGTTAAAGGTGACTGAACAGTCAAGCATCAGTAGCCAAAAAGAGATTTAAAGTCTCATTTTTAGGAGTTATTTAAATGCCAATGACATAGAAAGAGATGTATAACCTTCAAAATCCATAAATATGAAGGTAAGTTGTTGATAAGCTAGCTCTATGCTCAGTAAAGGAAAGAAGTGCATAACCTCTTTATTTTTATCTATAGCACTCATCAAAGTGCCCAGAACAACAGTGAATATGAAACACAATTATTTAAGTGTAGTGTAGTTTTTCTATTCTTTTTCATAATTTACTTGTTAGATCAGGAAATTTTGGAGTCTTTGGTTTTAAATTGACAATTGAATAAAGCAGTTATAAACTTATTGTTCAACATTTATTACCGTATTCTGGTAGAGTATTTAGATATTATGTATGTGCCTTTGTTTGAAAAAAATATTAGCAACCTGTTCATTAAAGATATAAAACAGTATTCTAAATTACTAAGATTGATTTGAAATTAGCCATTTAAAATTTATTTAAATTAGATTAACTCAAAGGCATCTTTTACTTTAAAAGAGGACCTAATATATTACCATGGCTCATTCATATTTTTTGAATTAAGATAAGCATATATGAGCTTTACTCATAAAATATATATGATTAATTATAGAGTTGTGAGTTTTATCAAATGCCCTTGAATTGAGTGATAGTATTTAATAACATTATAAGACTGAATGTCAGAAGATTTATTGTAGTTTTAATTCCTCCAAGTCATGAGACAGACTATTCGAAGGTATTTTGGTGATTACTGACTGATAAGCAATAAAAGGAGTTCATCAGAGAATGTCTCTGCCAGACTCTCGGAGTAGTGTGGTCCTTTGGTGTAATGCATCAATTTTATCAGATTTTAATTTATTGTCAAACTAGTGATAGTAATTTCAGCTCTTGCAAAGAGCTACTTTGAGTTATCCTTATACCCCCACAAAACAATTGTTAATACCACCGGGGAAGTTTATATAAAAAAGTCTCTCTTGGATCCTTTTGACCAGCAAAAAATACCTTCATAACATTGGATGGATTGTTATGAATTATGGAATTTGAAGTTTTTAAAATTGTTCTAATATACAAATAGATGTTTACCCAAAGTCAGTTTTGGTCTCTGACTTTTGAATTCGGGTTAGATTCTGAAAATGCCTCTGACACTCACTCGCAAGCACTAAAACAATGAAGACTGCTAACTGAAGTGCAAATAATTCATATAAATCATGTCTGATATATATAGTAACAGTTGTGTTTAATTCAGGAAATATCTTTTAAATATTGATACACTGGGCTTGTGCTAAATCAAGAGATTAAAAAGGAGTATATGTTGAGAGAGAAGTGCATAGGACATGTTTTTTAGGCCTCTCTAGAGCACTGCATATGAAGTAACCACAAATAGGATATTAAAAATAAAAACTAACTTTCTATTTCCTCCAGTAGTATGATACATCTCTGTGCCTATTTAGTAGTAAAGTTTAGTCATATTTGGGACATTGAGTAACAGTGATGGTACCGAAGTGCAATATCATGTTTTTCACTGATACTGAGAAGCCAATATATGAGAGCTGAAAGGTAAAAGAAGCTTATGGAGTAGAAATTTTTGTTTCATGACAGGTAGTATTTTGAAGGGATAGAGGTGAGACAAAGAGAGAAGACTGAGAAGATAAATGTGTATTTTTTATATTATAAAATATTTTACATTATTTAATTTATTATGAAATATAGACTATTCTATTTCTAAGAATTCCATCATTCCTTTATAAAATCACTATGCTAAAAATAAAATTACACTAATAGGTAATCAGATATCTTTATTAAGAACTTTGAAATATGCACTCTATAGAAACATTTGAAATCTATATAAAATATGATTAGGGGAGAATTGCATGCAGCTAATGGATGGCTATTTTGCAGAAGCAGTTTAGCTAAAACACATTCTCTCCTGGGAATTGTTTAGTTTTTCTGTTTGTTCTTAGGGAGAATTTAACCAATGATTTTGGTTGGTATTTCAAAATACTATTAATAATAAAATTGAACATATTTGATTATACCCATTGATAACTTCTAACTATATCTTGTTACAAAGGATAGTAGTGTCTATTGCCAAATTTGGTGTCATACATATTGGGAGAGTTATACTTTTATGCCTTGACTATATTCAGAGCAAAATGCACCTAGTGTTTCTCACAGTTGCAAATTCCAACCAACACTGCTGAAAAGAAGTATAAACAACTGAAGTTTATTCTAGTTTCTTTGCATCACAATACATGAAGGCAAAGGTAGGTAATTCTTATTTTTAAGTCCTTTGAAATTATTTCCACAGAAATTTTTTTTTTTTGCAAATTTGTCCATGATTGACCTTTAAAAATTCTGAAGTTGAAAGTACACACTTTCCTTTTTATTTTTCTACTATGAGTTTTGGTTGAAGCATTTTTTTAAAGAATAAAAGTTTCTATGTGACCCCTAACTTAATGATCTTTCCTTCTGACCAAAAGCATGGTGCTTCCCAGGTATTGAGCTGTAGTATTACACACAGTAAGACAGAGATGAAGGACAAATGCTAATTTGTGATGAGATTCTTTCAAGAAGGTTCCAGTTTGGGAGACAGTATGTTATGTCTAAGGACAGCCTTTCAATTACCAACCATCTTCCTGGCAGTGAGGATACTGTGAATGTTCACATCTCTACCTGTCATCACTTTTGAAACCCTTACTGCACTTTCATTTGCAGTCTCTTCTTGATCAAAGCATGATCTTGCTAAAGCTCTCATAAGATAATAATTTAATAGCAAACCCTATCCAGAAGACAAAGGAAAAGATTGTGTAGGAGGCCACTGGTAATTCCTCTCCCAACATAATCAAATCAATACAGCTATCCAGCCAGGACTCATAACCCTTAATAAGTCACTCTACTCGATTAAGAGAAACTGATTTTCCTCTACTGTGAATCATAGTGATTATGATAAATATGGTATCTGCCACTCGATGTGCTCCCCGCTTTGCTACCGATGTCCATTTGTTTGCAAGGCGGCAGGTAAACCAGCTAGAGAGATGATGCTGTGTCATTAACTGCAGTGGGTATCAGCGCTTTGACAGCTGTGGAATTGAGTGGCTCCATAGATCAGCTTTGAAGCTAGTTGTAAGAACCTTGCCCAGCAATTACGTACCCCTGACAATGCTGCTGGCAGCCTGCAACATGCAAAACTCCTGGGTTGTGATTTTTAATTGGAAATATGGGAACAAATCAGAGTAGGTGAGAATGACGAGTTTGAACTCTATTTTTTAATGCCATACAAGGAGAGATATGGAAGCCAAATAGCAACATGTTTCACTGTCCAGGTTATTGCTTGATCTTGCCATTGTCAAGTCTATGGAGGGTACCTCTAATTTAGAATCTATGGTAAAATCTAGGTTTTTAGAGCAAACAACATCTTAAAATGTTAGTGTTGATTGTCAAGATTATTGACTTATATTTCTCACATGAAGAACTTGATGTGAGGAGCTTTATTTTTAACCACTCTCATTCTTTTATATCATTCAGCATCTCTTAATACTCTGTTTTAACGTCAGTAGAAAAGAAGGAAGGGAAGAAAAATATTTTCTCGGAATACAATTATAATTGCTGAAGTTATCATGTAAACTTTTTATAAAGCATGCTTCTTGCTTTTGTAGTCAAAATTCTTACATTTCTTGACTCAGTGTGTGAAAGCGATTTAATATAACACAGCATACAGAGGCAGAGCAGTAATAGTGATGTGTTTTTCTCTTTTAAATGTTTTGTGCTTTGAGCTTTGTGTGTACCACTAGCGTCCAGCAAGTTGTGTTTGTGCTTTATCAGGACCTTAGTAGTACTGAGTGATGGATGATAGACAGACAAGAAGTGTTCTTAATGAAGAAGGCAGTAAACATAAGAAGTCACTGAAATAGACTTCATAGTTCTTACCATCAAAATATAGATTTGCTACATTTGATTATAATTTTTTTGGCCTAAAATAGGCTTTTAGGATTTTCATACATTAACTTCATCATTAAATACTTGTGTGCTATTTTCTATTAGAGTTCACTAAGTTTTTGCTTTTTTCTTATTGTATTCAAGAATGTATCCTAAATTGCAGTAGGGAAAATTAGTCTTCTGAATTAATAGCTTCTCTCTTTTATGACTCAGAAAGACAAAGAATGTGCTCTTTTCTGTTATCAAAAATGATTTGAAGAGATAATCTTTATTGCCATTATGATACTGAAGAGTTTACTGTCCTATAAAGTGTGCTTTAAGGTGGTGGTACAACCTAGCTTTCCACAAGAAACAGAAAATCTATGCAGTGGAAATAAAGGATGCTGCTATATAATGTCTTAGCAAATTTAATTTTCCTTTCATTTCCATTTAACGTCCTAGCATTTGAGAAATAGAAAAGAAAATGATAAAAGTTGTTAAAACTCTGGCTCTAGCCTGCCTTATTTCGACGGAAATTCTCATTCTGGGCTAATTGTACAGTGCAGTGAGCCTGAACGAGGCTGTGCTTGAGAACAACTGTCCAATGGCTGCTTGCCATAAGACTGATGTTTCAGTGAGGAAATGTGGGGAGGAAATATATTTTACTTTGTCTCCTTAAGCTAGAAATTTAATGGCTAAAATACAGCCACATCTATTTATAGTCATAAAGCCCTTAGAATTGGACCACACCTAAATAGACAATTTTGTGACTTTGACAAAGTCTCTGGTGCAGCCCTTCCAAGTAAAAGCAATTATATTTAACAAAATATTTATAAAATCTGCAATATTCTAGGTACCATGGTAAACTGGGAAACAAAGATGGCTCTTGCACTTATTTGGATATCTAGAACATTTCTTCTTATTATCAAAAGCAGTTACCTTATAATTCATCTTATTTTTAGCTTTTACAGTAATGATAGATCATTTGAAGATGTGGTCCAATTCTGCAGACCAGCACTAAAAACAAACTACTTTTCATTTGTTGTTCACTTCTTTCATACTAAAACATAAAAACCTTTTAAGCTTTCATGATCTATATTCATTATGATTCTGTCTTTAAAGAATATAGTTAATTGTCATGTCATCAATAGTAGAATATATTCTACTGTTTTCAGTGCATATTCTTTTTTTTTTGGCACTGGAGATTGAACTCAGGGCCTTGTGCATGCCATGCATAAGGCATCTTCTTAACTCACCAAACTATTTGAATTTTAGTTCATGGAGTTTCTGTTCAATAATAGTTTAAATAGTATAACAGTTTGAAGTTAATGAGAAAATTATGGAATTCTTTTCAAATAAAACATGCAAATGTCACAGAATCTCTTGGGTGTCCAGATTAGAATATTTTAAAAATATATATTCATAGTACATTCACAGCTTAGGCTATCGTTAGCATAAAAGAGAGGCTTTAATCATTGTATAAATAAGTGGAAAAAAAGACTAACATGTTTCAAAGCTTTTAAGTAAGTATGTAGGGTATTAAAATGTTCTCTTTAGTTCTTGTTTATAGTTCTATTGTAGCTCTCAGTCAATAGTACAAATAAAAATATAGATAAAAATGTTGGAATGACTGTCTCCGTGTTTCGTTTTATGCCGTAATTTGATATGACTGCAAGCAAGCATAGTATAGACTCCTAGGGACACTTGCAGAGTTATGGAGAATTAGATCAATTCTAGGCTTCTAAATTTAGAGAGAGAGCTCATGAATACAAGATTGGAAGTGTCTTTCTGTGAAAAGGGGAGAAAAACCTGGCTCTGTGTTAGAAAACACAAAGGTTGCCATGTAGCAACATGAATTAGCAATTAAGCTGAGATTAAAACTGTGATAAGAAAATTTATTACAAAAGTTTACTACAGCAAAAATGTTCAGAAGCAATGTGTGCTGTTGTCATCTTTAAATCAGTAGAAAAATATAATTAAGTAGAGTTTAGAAAAAAATAGAAAACAATGTTGTTTATTTTTTAAATGTCCCTGGGAGTTAATCTATTCTCCATTTAAATTTTTAAAAATTATTTTACTTTAAAAATTTATTTTTACTAGTACATGTTTGCAATTCAGACAGTTTACAATTATCTTAAAAGAAGAAGTTACACACAATTGAGTGAAGATAAACTGATTCCCACTGCCCTGTTTGAAAAAAAAAAAAAGGAAAGGAATGAAACATTATAAGTTTAATACAGTTAATTTCCTGATGTTGAAAAGGTGGTATTGGAAAGGGAAGTTTTCTGAATAGTTTAACTAAAAGTATGATCCATTCATTTTTTTTTATAAAGAAAAGAGGTTTATATACTTCATAGTTCATATTTTTAAATGTATTGAATTTTAAATCCAATAATAGGCTATACTTAGACTGGCTGGAGTAATTAATAACTCATTTAGGGTATATTCAGAATAAACAGTGTTGCAGGCTTATGTGAAGGTGCCTTAACCTAGTAAGGAAAATGCAGTTTTCTGTCTAAAGTTTATGTAGATTGCTGTATCGCTTGATTGATGTAAAAACCTAATATATAGTGGAGAATTAGTTCCATAAATTAACAGTTGCGAGCTATAAAGAGCAACACATCTTAGAAGCAGAACTATTTTCTGAGCATGTTGGCACTGTGACCATTTGAAATTTCTCAGTAAAGCTTTGTGCCCGTGTGAGCTGTGTCTTTTGCAGGCACTTTTACAAAGACCTTTCGTCCCCACTTTCCCCGAAGTTGGACAGCAGCCTCAATAGCAGCTGCCTGTCTAGTCACTTTTCTTCCCCTTGTTTTGATAATTATGAGCAAAGGTCAATCATTTCCCCATCAAGGCAGATCTTGACAACCCCACATGTCACAGTGTCAGAGCCCAAGTTATAGATGACATGCTTGTCAACATCAAACAAATGGGAGTATATCTTTACTTCCCCAGACCAGCTGAAAGTCAAAACCCTACTGAAAACCGGAGGCAGAAAGGGAAGGGCTGAGGAAACCCTGTTTGCCTCAACTTGGCCAATAGTGGATGTGCTGTGCTAAGGGGATTTTTGTCATTTTAAGCTCCACAAATGAACAATTACTTTTTCCTTGTTAAACATGACCTGAGCGCTTCCTGACAGAATGCTAATGTTTCTGTTAACAGCATGACCTTATAGGTCCTTAGACAGAATGTCTATAGTCGATTTATTTACTGTTTTTATTCTGGACCCAGGTTAGTTTTTTAAGTGAAGATGAAAATTGTAATAGCTAAGAATGGCACAAATAATTCTTTTTAAAAATAACAGCTAAATTCTAGGTGAACTGAACCTCTGACTAGGATCATTTTGTTACTTGCCTTATTACTGAAGGAGTGCAATGAAAGATACTTTATTAATTTTGTGAAATTTGACATTAAATTTGCACTGCTCAGATTATGTCATGTATTGATTGAATCATATTTGGAATATTTTAGAGTATCTCTGACATCAGCATTCATGGAAGTGTGTGTTATGAAATCTGCTGGTAACTGTACCCTGAGAGTATTAGCAAGGAAGAGCTTAGGTTCCAGTTGTCTTAGGGTAGTAGAATTCCTACCCTTCTATTATGTTGTTAACCATTTGTATTTTCCACAGTCCAAAGTCACTTTGATTTAAGAGAATATGATATAAGGTTAAAATTTAACCGAGGGCCCTAATTTAGTGTTTACCTGTTGTTTGCATTCTTTTAAAAAAAATTTTCCAAAAAAAAGGTGGGTGATATAAATACTTTAAAAGTTTTCTATTTCAAGAAACTGATAGTAATTTTTTCACTTTAAAATCATAAATCATTTTTATATAGTAAGTCTTATTTCTGCACTCCTCACTTGTGTCAACCCAACTCAATTTGGTGCATTCTATGACATATCATATTTTGGGATAAAATCTTAGTGGGACATTATTCTCAAGATGAAAGAAAACATCTTCCCATGAATGTTATGACCAAATGTGATAACTGATGATTACAAGAATGTGTTTGGGTTATCTTCTGAAATGAACCCATTTCACCAGACTTTATAGTAACACTTACTCAGACTCTTAAGAATTAGAGTCTGCACAGAAATGTAACGGGTTGTGCATAGATAGCTCTGTTTTAGCCAACCTGTGCATGTTCTTTCCTTTAGGCACAGAGGTGAAAGAGATAAATGTTTCAAAGTCAGTACACTCGGTCCATATGCAGTCATGATGCCTGGCCCTGTATGTCTTCAGACAGAATGATCACCTGTGGGTGGTGCCTGGAAAGACTTTTGCTTTGCTTTGCTCCTGTTCTTGTCTATCCCCTGCATTATTGTCCACATCCTGGGTCCTTACCTTCCATGATTCCCACAGGGAGTCAAAGACTGGCAAATGCACAGGTATTTTGTCACCTTTTAAAATCCCCCCCCTATTTATTCATTATGTTGATGGTATTTTGTGATCTGCAGTTTCTGGATTTATGACCCATTCTTGATAAGTGTGAATCTGGACTGCGTGTGCATCTTTGATAAGGTTCTAATTGGATTGCAGTGACCTTTCTGGATGTAATTCAGGAAGGAAGATTAAAAAGCAGTGCAGGATGTGACAGGTTTGGGACAATAACATATGAATTCTGCTCTGCTGGCAGGCAAGAGATGTAAGCCATGATAAATTAGAGGCAGGCCAAACAGGCCTACTGAATGTTTCAATTTTTTCTACATGCTTGGGCAAAAATCTATTGTATGAATTGTGCTTAAACTGTATTCCCCAGCCTCTGTCTGAGACTATTTGTTTACTAATTGCAGAAGCTGGCAAATTATTCATTGAATGTAGTTTTGAAGCAACCTAAGTTCATATCCTCAGTTAAAAGAATAGGCTTTGATTAGGAAACTTGTGCAGTCTTATAAATTGAAATGTTTGGAAGAGAGTTACCAAAACTCAGAAACCCACCCTATTTTTTCCCTTCTTTCTCTTATTTTTTCATATTCGTGTAGAACCCTATTAGAAATATCCTTATATATACCGACACCAAGATTCTGTAAACACCATTGTTTAATTTTAGAGAAAGATGGATTTTCAAAGAGAATCATTTGTGGGGGGTACTGGGGATAGAACTCATGACCTTGTGCTTGCCAGGCAGGTGCTTAAGCCACTGAGTTAAATCCCCGGCCCAAAGAGAATCATTTTAATACAAAAGAAAATGTAAAATTAGTACTTTCTGTACACTCTTACTATATCTTCCATACTGACTAAATTGTAGATATGCACTTGTGTAAATAAGAATACCCAATTATATATTTAAATGATAATACACACACACACACACACACAGTACCCCCTTCAGAAAGACAGAATTTTTTTTTCTCTAAATTGATACTTTTCCTGAGGAGTACCAGTGTATGACAACTGAATTCTCAGTATGTTATTATAAAATGGGTTAAAAGGCAATTGTGTGGGGTGATTTTTGTAACATCTCCTTTCTTTGCTATTGGAATCTGATGCTGATACATTCATTCATTTAGAATGCAAAGTAAATTTCTCAGCTTATTGCCACGTCATTCTTGGGCATCTCCAGGAGGATTAATTCAGGGAGAGTTTGTTTCCAAGTCACTTCCTTCTCGCAGGTGGGTCCATTCTAATTGCCAAGAGCCCATGAACCCTTCAGTGTCTTGTGTTCCATTGTGGGAACGCTCATTACAGTGGATCATAATAAAATTTTTACTCTTTACTTTCTTGTTCCTTGAATTTTTTTGGCAAGTATATGAATTTCATGCAAAAAAAAAAAGTTGCAGTCTTCAGCATAAATGGGTTAATTCTTCATCTGCTTTTAAAGGGAGACCCTGTAGCTGGCCACAGAGAGAAAGGAATGCATTCACTTCTTTTAGGCCTTGAGGTAGGTCAGACACCAAGCTTAGGCTCCCTCACATGTAGAATGGAGCGCTGGCGTCATTCTATTCAGAGACACGTTGCTATTAGCACTGTTTTTCCAGATGAGAAGTGCATATTCCAAACACTCACTCAGCACAAGGTCTGGCCACCAGCATTCAATTTGTGTAAATGGAAAACACAGTGACTAAGGCCAGGAGAAATGCAGTAACCCACACATTGTTACACTAATGGAAATCCAAAGAAACCAGATTTAAATCTAGACTCTGTTTTGAGACAAGCTAGCAAGCAAGCAGACTTCCAACTGTGTTGCTTCTTAACCATTTTGCCATTCACCTACCAGACACTATTATTTTTAGACAGCAACTATATTAAGATATAATTCACTTCCCATAGAATTCAAAATTGCTTTATGTTTTATTCCTACTATAAAACTTGTATAATATACTCCTTCCTATCTCAGCTGTATTAAATACTCATGGAATGAAGTTCTATTTGTTTCTGAACTCTCCTACTGACCTGTTTGGAAACTTTATTTTTATCTGTAAATTTTCCCTTTAAAATAAAGAAAAAAATGAAAATTAGGAGTCAAGAGTATTTTTCCTACTTGAATCCAAGAGTACAAATTTCTGCTAAATGCTTAGATATTTGAATTGGTTTTCTCGTAGAATTTCTCTAACATTCATGTTTTGGATATTTTTCATACTCACATTTTTGTGCCTTCCTGTGACAGACATTTACACTATTTCTACAAGTGACTAACACTGCTCTTTCTAGGCTTCTTGCTACCCCATTCCACTCTGTCCATTTATTGATAATAAAAATTAACTTTCTCAATAACCCGTCAGTGTTCTTAAAGCATGTTGTCATTGTGTGTCAGCTTAAAAAGAGCGACCTTAAATGATTGTTGGTGACATTCAGGAGACTATCCCACCTTCTTTATGCATCTTTCCCTTTCGTAACTCCTATCAGGAAAGTTTTGCTCTGCCTAGACAAACCCCTTCAGTTTTTCACTTACGTTAATTTTCATTTCTGGCTTACCTAACTTGTTGACCCAGTACACCTCTTTTGTTTCCTCTCATAAATATGACAAAAGATGAAAGTTAAACAATAGTCCTTCATCAAGCCCTCCTTTTCCACATGTCTAACTCAGATCTATCCTTCTTCCACTGAAATCCTGTTGAACTAACGGTTCAACATTATTTAACTCTTGATAATCATAGCTTTTCCTCATAAGTTTCATTTTGGATACCTTGGCTCTTTAAAAATGTGAAATTTCTGGAGAAAATTTTCACACTTATGATTCTTTTGACATATTCCTTTTCTCTCTCATCATATTCTGCCAAAGCCAATATTTATTTCTCTAGACTACTAATAAATAGATTTATCTGTACATATATATTCATTAACTTGTTTGAAAAATCCAAATTTTTAAAAATTTAATTTAACTTAATTTAATTGATTTTGTCCGGGCTGGGCTTGAACTTACTATATAGCCAAATCCTACCTCCATCTCCTGAGTGCTGAGTATACACTGGGTTCTCAAAATGTATCTAAATTTTGTAAACTTCAAATAAATAGTGTATCAAACACAGTAATTCACATTTGAATGAACTTCAAAAATCAAAGTATGGCAAGTCATATGCTAATATAATTCTAGTATAAAATAGTATCTCTAACTTTTAGGAAATATGAAAACTAACTGGGGGAACGATCTATAATTTTGGACCAATTGCAGGATATATAGTTCTGCAATGAGTGTAGACATTATTTATTTCTCAAATCAGCCTCCAGAACTGAGGATTATTAATAATTGTTAATGCCTTGCTCAGTGGAGCATGATGATAGAAATGGACATATTTACTCCTCTGATCATTCATTTTGTCTGATTTTAATCTCTAAATGTAAAAAGATGGATCATGGCAGGATGCTGTCAGCGGCCCTCATGCATATGTCATTTAGCATTTGCATTTGAATATTACTATTTTTTATAATGAAGGTACTTACATACAGACTGAACATGAACTGAGGGAGTTCACTGGCTTCAGCAGTTTTGAGTCCAGAGTATTTCTGGAGGAGAGTTAGAGAGTGACTAAACAGTGACAGGTGCTCCTGCCTGACTGTGCTCTGTGTGGCTCAGATGGAGACTACATTTCCTAGGAACTGTGGGATGCAAAGGAGCGAAATGAAAGTGGTTCATGAGCTCTTACAAAATTAGAGGAATGTGGATTCCAGAGCTCTCACAATTATGTTTACCAAAAGTTTACATATTCAAGGATACGACTGTGATTTCTTGTAGTTAATTTTTGAAAGAACGTCTGTATTTCAGGTCCTCGATGCGTAGGTTTGTTCTTTTTATATGTTAAGAAGCCAAAGACGTTCTAAATAGCCTTATAATGTTAAGAGTGTCATTATTTTTAAACGTCAATGAAATTTGACTAAGATTTTATGTATTTTTTGATATCTCCATACATTCTAAAAATTAGACAAAGTAGAGCCATGATGGATCTTTTAACATTAACTGTATCACAGCAGCAGTTTTCTTGGCTTAACAAACTCATTTTTTTGTTCTCCCACACATACAGTGAGTGAGATAATTGATGGAATAACTTGCAACAAATGTGGCATAAACTTGTGTCAGTTTAGGTGTTGACAAATACGAGTTCTTTTCTATCACAGTAAACAGCATGATATCATTTTTAATTTCCAGTAAATGTTCTCAGTTCTAAAAATAATTTAAAAACCCAGTTGTATGCTTATCCATTTGTTAGTGTGTGCAGGAAGCTGTTACTGGTTACACAGTATTGGGTTGGACACTCTCGGCACCTTGAGTTTCTGAGAGTGGTGACTTGAAAGCAAAGTTGATCCTGGTATGCTCAAGTCACCTAAAAACTTTATTCCTGCTTCCTCAATGTTACAGGCAGAAGACATTAGCTGTTATACAAGCTGCAAACTCCCAGCCTACTACCAGGTTAGTAAGTCAGAGAAATCAAAGAGGCCACCTCCTGACCCTCGCTATTGTCTGGGCCTGTCGTCTTCTATCAGTCGTGTGCCACAATCAGTGAGATACACATGTACCTCCTGCCTGCTCGGGGCTTGGCAGCCTCCTGATCCCTGCACCTGTTTGCTTATACATGAGCTGTGCATGTTTGAATTTAAATAGACACGGGGAAGTGGAGCGGAGGGGAGGGAGGGCTATGCCTCTGTCAGAAACAGTTCATTACTGTGTGCAGAACAGCCAAACCCAGTGCAGGAAAACGGGAAGCACCCTCATTCAGCAAGGATTGCTAAAGGATGAGTTTTCTCCATGGGGATATTTTTCCTTTTAGACTTGAATAGTAGGAGTTAGTTAAAAGAAAATTTATCATTTTGAAGATTATACTTATTAATAGTATCTATAATTATATAGACTCTATAAATAAGATGATTGATTGTTACCTGGAATCTTTTCTAACATTACCTTTCCTTAAGATCGTCTGATGATTGCAAAAGCAAATTCCACAAACTTAGAAAAGAGTCACATGCATTTAGGCATAGAGATAGGTGAAAAGCAGCCAATATTTAATGAACTTGTATACTATGGACTCATATCTGGTGTATATGCAATACATCCCTATAAGGAGAGTTCTATAAATTTTTAAGACATTTACTTATTCATATATATATATATCAGTACTGAGAATCAAACTCAGGACCTTGAACTTACCTGGCAAGTGCTGTGCCACTGAGCTATATTCCTGGCCTAGAGATTGTTTTAAGTAACTAGAACACTGCTGTTAGCTTTTTTCTTTTCTTTTTTTTTTTTTTTTTTGGTAGCATTCTTACCAAACTAAAGCCCAGTTAGGTTTAGTACATTCTTATTTACTGGCTGTTTATCTTGCATGTATTCTTCTAGGCTTGAATAAAAAGTCCCTGAGATGGGTTGTTACCTTGGGTATTTATTGCTTCCATGAATTTGTGTCAGTGAAGCTACTTGAGGCACAGCGTCTTCATCCCTGTAAGGAGGGTACCAGCACCGTTACACTTGCAAGGGCTTTACAAGTGGAAACTTAATAGCATAATAATTTTCAGTACTTTTTCAAGTTGTAATGTGTCATATAAACACTAGCCATTTCTAGCTTTAACACTGATTTTGTTTAATCATGAAATAAGATCAAAAGAAAAAAAACCCTCAAATTAGGCATGGTCACTAGAAGATAAAGTATTCAGTTTCACTATTAAATATATTTTCCTTATAAGTGATAATTTTTTATTTAATCGCTATGAAACATGTAAGTTCCACAGAAATGTTTTCTGTACTTAGCACATTTTGAATTTTCATATATTTTCCTGATGTACATTTCTATCATGTGTAATTTTATAATATCAAAATAGAGTTTTAATATGTCATTTCCTAATCTCATTATCCCCTCTAACTTTATTGTGCCTAGGATTTGTGCAAAAGTTATACTGACTGGATTTTCTTCAGATTTTCAGCAATAAGCCTAAAAAGAAGAAAGATTTTATTATGGAGAGGCTCTGACGTTTCTCATACACATTCTCTCCCACACATACAAACATCCCCCAAAGTTAGCAAAGATCTGTTAAATTTGGGGATACCTTGAAGGACTTCAAGCTGTCACCATCTCACTACCCCATGTGGTTTGAACAAATGAGCAGCCTTGAACTTTGCATGCAGAGTTCCAGGGCCTGGGCAGAAGGCAGTGCATCTGCGGGTCCTTGCATGACTAATTTCCTGTCAGCAAGTGGTTTTATTATCATTTAAATAAGAATTTATAATAATAGCACTAACTTGCCAGATGGCTGAACTGGGAAACTTTAATGTGTGTAAAACGCATGTGTGCTTCCGCCTTTAATCTCTCTCCCGCTCCTCAGTTAGTTGCAATCAACTGCTTTGGTTTCCACTTTGGATTTTGCCGTTTTTGGTCATTCTCATTGATGAGAAGGACCTTCCAGCATTGCATTGTCTGTTTTATCAGAGGACATATTGGGTTTGGCTCCTCCTTGTTTACACTGAAAATAGGAGAAAATGAATTACGAGTACATTTTGTTGTCTTTTGATAATTGCTGTAGGAAACATTTTGTTTCCCTTTCTAGTAATTATTTGTCAGGAAAGAAAAAGTACCAGAATAACTTAGTTCTTAGTCTTCCCAGAATTAAAATAAGGTCTATGAAACTATTATATATTAATTTCCTCATTTTCTCTTTTCTTACTTAACGTTATTTTTAATACAGCAATAAATGGCAACCTGGAGCATAGGAGAGACATTTCAGTTTTTGCAATTTTTCCTAAAGGGTACAATTATAAAAATAATTCATATCAAATGAATTTTTGCAAATAATAAATATCATATCAAACAAGTGCTACTAAGTTGGGAAGATAATATTGACTATTCCGTAATGTAGTTATGGTTAGCAAAATAAATCTAATAGAGAATTTTAAATGAGTGTTTAGTTCAAATAAAAGTATATTCCTGACACTAGGTTGCTTTAGCAGAGGATGGCATATATATGTACATAATCTCCTGATAAAAACTATAAAAACATAATCCTCTCCCTTTGAGGTTTGAGAAAGTCTTACATTGGAGTTAGAATTGTGTAACTGATTATGCTGAGTCCTGTTAATGGAGGACACTAAAGTCAGTACTAGCTAAAATTCATTAATTGAAAACTTGGAGACAAAGTGAATTTTCGTGGTATTTTGCAAGCCTATACATGTAGACAGTTGTATTTAAAGTAGATTAGTGATGCTGGCTTTGGGAATTACTCTCCATTTATACATCTTAGAATCTTAGAACCTTAACTCACAACTGTAAGACAACATATTTTCATTAATTTGGTACCACACTTGTCAAAGGGGTTTATAGTCCCACAGGTCACTAGGGTCTTATAAAAGATTCAGAGACTTCTGTTGACATCAAACATCCCACCCATTCAACACACAGTGTGAACTTTCTTGCCTTCCAATATTTAATTAGTTGCCCAGGATAAAGTAAAGTGAACAATATTTGAAGAAGAATATATTGTTGATTTGATTCCATTCAGTCTTGTTCCAGATGTGATCAATATTAAATATTATGGTGATTGGGTGTCGTTTTTACTTTGCTATTTGTTTCTACTTTGGTGATTCAATTAGTGCTGTGGTTATTTTCTTTATCTCTAAATTATATATATATATATATATATATATATATATATATATATATATATATATATATTTGTGCAATTACAGCCAGTTGGTGAGGTAACAGAGAAATTCATGACAAAAAATTAAAGGAAAAAAACCTTCTTTAGGAACATATCACAATTGGAAGATTATTTTTCATTTTTCCCTTTCTAGTGGATCTATATCATTGTTTCTGTAACGCAAAGCAAACATTAGATGGGGAAGAAAACTCTAAATGGGAACTGCGTGTCTAAAATGAAGAACTTAACAGAGCCACTCAGAACTCCCCTGCTGAGCTCAGGCAAGCTGAAATTAACTCAAGACGGCAGATAAAATTTTTAACCAGCCTGGGCTGAGATGACGGATGTGACAGCTTTCAGTTAAAATGTCTTTTAGTAGCAAATGTGTATATATTAGTCAAGAGATTTGACATAACAATAACTGTCCTGCATAAGAGAAAAGGAGCTGATGACCATTTGGGCTGAGAACAAAAGAAAATTCTTTGTAGTAAAATGTGCTGAAATACTAGTAATTAGAGCTTTCCCATGTATTTTTCATGTCTGGGAATATATTTCTGTGAGCTTACTAGCAAGAAAACCCAAGCCAAACCTCAACAAAACAAGACAATGTTGAAAATTAGGACAAATATTTTATCTCAGCCAAGTTTTTAATTTTTTTTAAATCATGTCTACATGTCACAAAAGAGAAGCTTGTTGACTGAAGTGAGTATGCCCCAGAGAGCCAGGTAACCATTTCTTCCTTTGTCAAGGAAAACAAAAGTGCCCATAGATAGTCATACTTCAAAAGCTTGGCTAAAAATCTTTGTTAAGTGAAAATTCAGTTTTGGCTCCATGGATGAAATTTCATTTTTCCTATTAGCACACTAGTTTCCTTACCCCTGCACTCCCCAAGGATATGCAAACTTGGTTTTATAGTGAAACAATATAAGCAAAGAAAAAGTGGATGTGATTCTTTAAAGAATGTTCTAGAGGGATGGAAAACTATTTGAGAACTATAACTGGCAGGATTTGACACTGTGAAAATCAGGTTTAACTGTAGGAACAGATGCTTTGATGATGTAGTAGTTCCCACTAAAGCTAAAAGTATAATTGAGTCTTATATTATAGGCTTTACTTTTCCAATTAAAATCAAATTTCGTTATCATAATTTTGTTACTAGAGGTGAACCCTATTTTACAAAGGATACATGTAGGAGATTGGAACTGCCCCTCTTTGCAACAAAAGGCAAAAAAATTGTCAAAGAGGTATTTAGTGTCAATATAAAAATAAAATTTTCAGTTTAGAAGTTAGTTATTATTTTCTTTAATAATATACTATACTCAAAATGATCTATTAAAATGTTTTTTTTTATAAAACAGAATTGGAGAAGGAAATATTTAATAGTACTGAGTGGACTTAAACTAACTGTAGAAATAAAACAATTTATCTGTGTATTCATGGATCAATAGATAATTCTCACTGAAGTAAGATTTTCTTTTAATTCCAGATGAACTGAGTAGAGAAATAAGGTTTAATGTTATATCTCTGGTCCTTATCTGTTTCCTTTTTAGAATTATCTAGTTTGTACTAATTGACTTTGCCATGATGCATGCTTTCTGAATCTTTCATGTCATTGTAGCACAGTTTTATGTGGACAGCTACTTATCCACATATACTATTTTGGCAGACTGCAGTGTTTTTGCTTGAACTCTCTTTGACTAAATTTTTGATAACACATAAGTGGTTTTTTTTACACTCTTTTACTGTTATAAATATCCAACACATTTTCAAAGAGAGAAAAATACTTGTTTAGATTATTATATTCCACTCAGCACAAAACAGTTTTTTCTTCTATGTCTTGCGTCATGATTTGCAATTTGTAAGTGACATGTGTAATGAGGGTGAAGGCATTAAGCAATATCAAGTTCCTTATTGTGCATATATAAAATTTATCTTTCAACATGAATATGGAGTTTATCTCTTTTAAGTTATTTTAGATTGTTTTGAAGTTCAATACTTTCCTCATTCTTTAATATACACCTTCTCATAATCCACAGCTATCTCAAATTCTTTGAAAATATGCATCTTAACACTTTCCTTCTACTTCTTCGTGTATTTCTTAGTATCTCTGTGTAACAATATTGAACATAATCCTGTTGTGTCTCTATTATATTCATTCAGTACGGCAGCTTTATACTACAGATAGGAGCTGCATGTTCACAGCAGTGAAGAATTCAGTCTTCTTTGTACTGAAGAGTCTTGGTGCTGAATATCTTGTCACTTACAGCCAGTTGGCAGACACTGAGGAAATGATGTATAATAACTTTTAAAAAAACAAAAGTCACAAATAATTGAGAATTTCCTAGGAGCCATATTTAAAGAATAAAAAAATGGATGGAGTAAATTTAATATATTTAACCCAATATCCCAAAAGCTTGCATCAATATGTAATCACTGTAAAAATTAATGATAAGTCAAATATATTTTCATGTCTTATTTTGAGATCAAGAAAGCCTTTCATTCTAGGAACCTATATTAACTTGAACAAGTCACATTTCACTGCCCAGCAAGAACTGGTGGCCGTGACCACCATTTTGCAAAGCACTAGCCTACACAATTCTTTTTCAGTGTGCTTCAGGATGAAATCACCTCCATCACCTGTGGGGCTGGTACAGGTGCAAAATCTTGTATCCTCCTTTGGATCCACTATGTTTAAATCTTCCTTTTAACTGGTGCCCAGGTTACTGTACACACATTAGAGGTTGAAAAGTACCACATTGTGAACTTTTTCCTTTCCATAGTACATAGAAAATTAGGATTAATATTACTTCCTCTTTCATGGATTTTCAAGATAATATTTGTATGGAGATAATACATATCACAGAATTTATCTCCTTAGAAAACACAATAATGTGATTTTTAGTTTTTAGTTATATATTACCACTACCACTGATTTTAGAATATTTTATTTATCCAAGAAAGAAAATCTTTACCCATTAGATGAGTAAGCTGCTGACAACTATTGCTCTGTTTGTATCTATGAATGGGTGCGACCAAATGAGCCATATTGTTAGAAACTTTCAATAAATAACCTTTATTATCTGGCCTTTTTCACTTAGCATAATGTTCTTAAAGTTTATTCATGTTGTAGTAGCACATGAGTCAATATGTCATTCTTTTTTATGGGTAAAAAATATTCCATTCCTGGAGAGATAATGTTTAATTTATTCACTTGTCAGTTGGTGGACATTTAAGGTGTCTTTACTTTTTGACTACTCTAAGTGAGACTTATGAACCTTAATGTACAGGTTTCTGATTGGAAATATATTTTCAATTCCATTAATACTTGGACTGAAGTTGCTGGGTCATATATTAACAATATGTTTGATTTTTGGAGAAAGTTGATCTTTCCCGATATAGCAGTACCATTGTATGTATCAACCAAAAATGATATCCACACCCTTCCAGCACATATTCTGTTTCATCTTTTTTGATTCTGACCATGCCAGTGGGTATAAGTAGTATCTTATTGCCTAATTATTAATAATATTGATTATTTTTTCAGGTGCTTATTGATCATTTGCATACTTTTTCTGGAAAAATATCTATTGAAATCCTTTACCAGCGTTGTTTCACTTTTGTTATTTTATTGTCACATCTGCACTACACAATAAATGCATTCATTACAATGAATTGGTTCATGCACCTGCCATCATGATCTCTTTCACTTGCCCTTCCCAGTCCCTCCCCAGCAATCCCCTTCCTATTTCCCTGTTCCTTATCACCTGTCTTTTATTTTACTTGTAACTACAGTTACTTATAAAATCATATAAGAGAAACCATATCTTGCTGACCCTTCTACATCTGATATATTTCATATAGGGTTATGAAGTCAATGTACATTTATGTTGCTACAAATGACTCAGTTATCATTCTTTATGGCTGAATAGTACTTCCTGGTGTATACATACTACATTTTCTTCATTCATTTGTTGATAGATATAAATGCTGCTTTCAAGATTTAGATATTATGAGTTGTACTGCTATGAACATGGGTATGTAAATATTACTGCACTATGAAGACTTTAAAAATTTCAGGAAGATACTCAGAAAAGTTATAGTGGGCTCACATATAATCTATAATTATAGCTTTTTGAGTAATTTCCATACTAATTTCCATAATGGTTTTAGTTGTCTTTTTAATTATTGATCCTTTTGTACTTTTGGTATGGTACCTAAGAAAATTTTATGTAATCCAAGTTAGAGTTTCCCCATGTTTATCGCTAAGAGTTTTATAGTTTTAGTTTGTATATTTAGGTACCAGTCAGAATAATTTTTGTGTGTTTGGAATGTACCTGATTTTATTTTAAGTGTTGATACTCAGTTCTAGGGTACCATATGCTAAACAGAATATTATTTTCTCCCAGAGTTTCTTTTGTGCCTGCAGCACTGTCCATTATCCCTAAATGTTTAATGTTAAGTTTTAATTTGGGACTGTCAAGTATTTTTCATTGATCTTCATGTCTGTTTTGGGTTCCAGAACCACACCATGGTGCTTACTTCAGATTACAATAGCCCTTATGATAGCCTTACTATAATGTTTGAAAGTGGGGATTCTGAATCACCTAATTTTCTTTGTTGTTGTTGTTGTTTTGAGACAGGGTCTTGTTATCTAACTCAGGCTGGCATTGAGTTCACTATGTAGCCCAGGCTGACTTTGAACTCATAACAACCCTCCTGTCTCAGCCTGGTAAGTGCTAGGATTACATGAGGCAAGTGAATCACCAGATTTTGCCATCATTTTCAATATTGTTTTAGCTTTTCTGTGTCCCTTCCATATCCATATGAATCTTTAAGAATTGTTTAATAATTCTGTAAACAAGATAGCTGAGGATTGCAGAGAAACTGTCATGAACCTATAGGTCAATTTGAGGAATTTTGCTCCCTGAAGAATATTGTCTTTCAATTGATGGATATTGGATATCATTCCATTATCTCTTATCTTTATTGCATTTTTTGAGTTAACATGAAAAGTTGTTATATCTTGTTAAATGTCTCTTTCTGCTTCCAGTGGGTTGATCATGTAACTATTGTTCCTTATTCTCATTATTGATGTGTTAGGTTGATTGACTTTCATTTGTTAAAATCAAACAAACAATAATGAAACAAAACAAAACAAAACAAAATCCCACAGACCCTTAGTATTTTTGGAACAAAGCCTACTTGGTAATAGTTAATAATAAATTTTATATACTCCTAAATTCAGGGTTTTTTTAGTATTTTGTTAAGGATTTTTTATTTAGTTTCAAAGAGTATACTGCTCCTTAATCTATTTCTTACTATGACTATGTCAAGTTTGGGTATCACTGTCTTGTTAAATATATTTTAAAATACTTCTTCATTTAGTTTTTGGAAGAATAAGTAAGTAATTGTTGTCAAGTCTCTTTCAAACTTTCAGTGGAATTCTGCAGTGATGCCTTTTAGACATAGATTTTTTTTTTTGGATGGAGAGGCCATGGGTTAAGAGTTTAATCTTTTTATTTGTCATATATCTATTCAATTTCTTCAGGTTTTTTCTAGGCCAGTTGTGCTGATTTCACCTTTCTAAAACTACATTTTATGAGTAGGACATATTTTTGTGAATAGTGTTCATTAATTCATTTGGGAAATTTGATTTTTCTTTTACTAATGTTCCCTGTAATTGCAATAAAGATAATTCTGTACAGTTATTATTGTGACAGTACAACCAAACTGAGCCCTGAATATGCACATTTTCTGACTTTTAACTCATCTGTATGGATTTTGGAGCATTGGATGCTAGAACAATGTCTTTTTCTTTCATCAAGTTGATTTCTTACTCTCCCATAATATGTATTTTATAGTGAAATAATGAGGGAATGTCAGAATGGAAAAAAGATAGTTTAAGTAGTAAAATGATCAATGAAAATAACTGGCCCCCAAAAAAGGTTTTATACCATACAATAGTAATAAATACTGTATATTGGGAAAAATGTGTTATAATTCCATCCAATCTTCTACTCAGAATGATTCTTTGACTTTGTAATTTCTAGTGAGATGAAAGCTTTCTCTTTACTTGAATTTTTATAGTATGAACATAATCTCTCAGAAGTTGCCAATATTATATTATTATTCTATTAATAACATGGATTATTTAATCGATGTATTTGTCTAATATTTAGAAGGATATTCTTTATTTGCATAGAACCAACTCTTTATACTCATTTTGTTTTGATTTTGTCAAGATAAACAATATGGAACCAATTTACTTTATTATCTTGACATCCCTTAGCTGTCAGGGAGCAATAAATCACTTTCCTCCTACTAAATTGATAACAAATAAAATATGCATACATAAAATAATAATTAGATTATATTTTATACTGATAATTCCCTAATAAATTTTGACTTGAGACAGTACACATAATTTATAGTATGTTTTATTATTTTTAGATGAACTTTAGTATGAATATAAGGAAATGATCAAGAAACAATATGCACAGAGAATAATTAGGTAAAGATATCCCTAGAAAAGTAACCCTCAAAGCATTTTTTTAAAGTGACATGTCTGAGGCAGTTAGGGAGATTATTGTGCATGTTGTCAGTGCTTGATACATTTGAGATGATCTTGGAATACAAGGCAGAGTTATGGTCCTCAACGATGCCAAATATTAAGCCTCTGAACCTATGAATATGATTGGTGCTATGGAAGTACGAATGAAATTTGAAGATAGAAATA
Source organism: Hydrochoerus hydrochaeris (assembly GCA_004027455.1). Lineage (NCBI taxonomy): Eukaryota > Metazoa > Chordata > Mammalia > Rodentia > Hydrochaeridae > Hydrochoerus > Hydrochoerus hydrochaeris. The sequence goes on along the minus strand of PVLA01000139.1, from coordinate 511,420 downwards.
AAGTTATTAACCATCTGACTTTAGCTTAGGGAGATTACCTAGCACTATTCAGGTAGACTCAGTGACATCACAGGACCCTTAGTTTTGGTAGAAGGAAACAGAAGAGAAAGCCATTGTCATCTGATATGCAGGGGCACTTGATTCAATGAACTGGTTCTTTCACTGAGACTAAGAAACCTGCCAAATCTGTAATTGTCGTCTAGTGACAGCTTTGCAGACTTCTACTGATGTCTATATGTTTGTCTTTTTTAAACTGATAGATTATGGTAATCTATTACAACAGCAATGGATATCTAATACGCATTTTAATGCTTTAATAGAATACTAAAACATCTACTCTGATCTATATACACATCTAATTGCTCTACTAAAACATAAAACTAGTGAAAGCCACTAGTTACTGGCGCATTGTTAAATTTTTTGCACATTTTTATTCTTCACTTTATTTGACCTCTCAAAAGCTTTTGAAATTGTTAAGTGCTTGTCATATCCTTCCCTACAACACTTGTTTGCTTTGCCATCCATCACCTAGAAATTCCTTGCTTTCTTTCTGCCTCCCGGACCTGCATTCTGATCCATCTCTTTCAATCCATTTAAAATTGCAGAACCTTTTCCTCTTCCTGCTCAGGAGTTCTTGCCTACATTCACTGCTTTATTGACACTATTTCTCAAGAGCATGCAGATGTCTCTTTTCTGAAGTCTACCCAAGTAACACTTTAATCACTTGAATTTCCTTTTCTTTCTCTCTAGAATTCATCTAAACTTTTCCCAAGTTGAACTCACAGCTTTCTTGTCTACATCTTACCATTCTTTCCCTTCATATCCAAGGAATTGCCACAACCTGTCAGTCAGTTTTAACTGTTCCTCTTTATTGAAGCTCCAGTTGTACTTCTCAAGTCTAGCTATCACCATCTGGACTACACTCAGGGGTTCTGCTGCATGCACTCTATGCTGTAGTCCGTTTTATTGTTCACTGGTTAGCCAGAATCACTGTAAAGTTTCAGCCCATCATCTCATGCCAACATCAGATAGTGTCTAACAGTTTTTACTGCCGTTGACTTAAGATCTTAGAAGTGTCACGACTGATTTCAGTTTAACTAAAATATTGTAATAGCCCTAGTAACAAATGAAGCAATTCTAACCCCAGTATCATATTTAACACAATTTTTTAACTTCACGCCATAAACATTAGCAATCATGACCTTGAAAATGTGCAATGTAAACATTATCAAATAAAAGTCTTTCTATTGTTGTTTCCTCTTCTTCTTCTTCTTCTTCTTCTTCTTCTTCTTCTTCTTCTTCTTCTTCTTCTTCTTCTTCTTCTTCTTCTTCTTCT